>VXAX01006541.1:165576-287694 GCA_013399835.1 Leptocoma aspasia | reverse complement strand
GCCTCTAACAGAACTTAAAAAAACTGCAGGAGGGGGCTTTTTACTGCTCTAAACACCCCTCATTTGTGCTGGAAGTAGCTCATGGTCAGGGCTGCTTTCTATCAGGCCAAGCAGAGGTCAGGCTCCTCAGAAGATCAAGCAAAGCATGGCTTACCTTTCCCTGGTGCCGTTAGCTTTCTGAATATTCTGAGTTGGATTCCCCTGCCCACTGCAACTACCATGTTTTTGAAATTTTGGAAATTGCTAATGCTTTTATTTTCAAAAGGAGAGGACTGCTAGAAACCTAAGCCCCACCTGCAGCATAGCCTGACTTTGGCATAAAATACAAGGCGTGGTGTAACCAAGAGCTGAACACCAACTGGAAGTGATCCAACAATGAGCATGGTGATGGTGTCCATCATGTGCACATGGACACCTTGTTTCTGTCCTCTGAAGGAATTGATTCCATGCACAAATCAGGAGAACAATTGCCACAGAGGATTTCATTGTCAGAGAAACAAAACAGGGCTGTGGAGAGCCAGAGGCCCACGGGGCAGGGCAGGGAGAAGCTGGAATCTCAACATCTTGTGCATTGTCCCAGTTTCATCCCTGTAAAAGTGAGAAGCAGAGCTGGAAAACTGAGGGCCTGGCAGTGCCCTCCAGTTTTGGACATCTGACTTGCATGGTCTGGCAAAAGGTTCTCCACTGCTCAAATGAGTTCTTCTCATAACTTAACTTACTCCCTGCCTCATCACACTAATACTTAAATACATCTTAGGGGGTTATTGAGGGCTGGGGCACAGTAACCATTGTAATTATTTCTGATCACATACTGGGACCTTTTACTGCCATTTTTGCTGGCTTCTTTTTTGTGATCTTTTTTATTATTACAAAATTTTAATTGCTGTGTCCCCATTAAATAGTGGGGGCAGGTTGCCCTCTAAGAAAGTCATGCCCTGCCAATAGTCTGTCAGGCTCCATTTTGGTCCCCTGGTTGAATGAAGTGCTGTAGCAGTTGGCAGAAAGCAAATCTCCTTGATGTTAAGGACAGGAGCAGGGATCAGCTCCCTTCTCAGAGGCAAGCTCGGATCAAGACAGCAACAAAACAAAACAGATTTCCAAACATGACATGCAGTTAATTCCCTTGTGGTAATCATTTCTTGCTAAGCCATCAAGCACAATAAAAGAAATTCATGTGAAATTTAACTGGGGAGCAATAGGAAAGTGGGAAAGGCAATGAAAGCAGCTTCTTGCTGCAGTTCTCAGAAGGCAGCAGTGGCCACATTTTCCTTTTAGACAGAAACAAAGAGGATTTCCTACAGACAAGAAATACCATGTCCTCTTGAGAGCTGGATAAGCTCAACATTGGTGCTCACGTTCTGAGGGGTATCTGGAAAGAGCTGCTTTGTGGAAGGGCTCTTCAGCTTTGGCTGTTTATCTGCTCGACCCTGGCACACTGAAAGGCGTCACATTTTGTGTGAAGTCAAAGCTTGTGTGAAGCTCTTCCAAGTCTTATTTACTGTGAGACAGGTTAAACAAACAATTTAACCCTAGGGAAAGCCTGACAATCTGTGCAGAGTCTGTCTTTAAGAAGAAATCCCATGCAAGCCATGGTATTTCATCCCTGCTTATGCTACTAAAAACCATCCCACCTCCCTCCCATGTGCTCACATGTGATGCTGTGGTCTGCAGCTGTTTATACCAGCCACCACAGACCTGACCCTCTTCTGACACGAGAAAGTAGTTTTATATGTGTACACACACACATATACATAGGTATGTATGAATTTCTGCTGACATCCATACTTTCGAAGTTAGACACTCCACAGCAGTCTTTTCCTTCTTCATTCCCCAAATGGTTTCTCAGTGAGGATCATAACATAGCCCCATCAGCAATCGTCACATAATATTGCAGTCCAAATTTCATAGTCAACTGGCTGATATATGATCTTTAGACACGGTGATCTAAGTCCAAACACTCCTCCTGCATCAGCAAGGGAAAAATAAATTTTAAAAAACAGAAGCAGTCATGAAACAGTACAGTAGTACAGGTGCTAAAGACTGGTACTCCAGAGGACATCTTTGCAATGAGAGAGGAGTATGGCTATAAAATCAGCTTACAATATTTTTAGTCATATAGTCTTGTTCAAGACTTATGAAAATATTAATTTTATTCTGAAGAAAGACAGTCCCATAAGACTTGAATGCTTCAAAAGGTTTCTACCAGGAAGCACAGCTCCCTTGGAATGTAATTTGAGTGATCAGCTCTGTGAGGGACATATTGCAGAATGCAGGATCTAAGTTAAGTCCATGTTTGTACATGGCACTACAGCAACCATAAATCACATCATCCCCTCACAAGGTATTGAATACAAGTTCAGAGCCCTAATGTGCTTACACTGCCATCTTGACATGAGCACCCACACTTAAACAAAAAAAAAAAAAAAGTTGGAACGAAAGTAGATTTTTCTCATGTTCATCCTTAGCCCAGAGACTTTCCATCCAGAGATCTTTCATCAAAGAGCATTATCATCTCCCCTAAAAAAAGACGTAGTAGAATCCACATCCATCCAAACTTTGCTAAACCCCAGGATTAGGACTGTGATTTGTGTGGAAGTGACAAATCTCAGAAGCATGCCAGGATCTAATAGGAACAACCACAATCAGTCAGCTAAGCACGTTCTGCCGGGACCTTGGCAAACTGCTCTGTGCTGTAACGCATGGAGAGAAGTAGATTAGAGAATCAAAAGGGGTGTATTACAGTCTCAGAAGCTGGAGTTGGTTATAAGACTATTAGCATAACAAAAAGGAATGTAAGAGGGCAGGAGAGCTGCCAAGGGGAGTGCTGGTAATTGCAGTCTCAGGAAGAGCAAACAGAGCTCCTGCGGGGGCTGGCAGCAAGCAAGCACAGAGAAAGCCAGCAAGGGCTTCCAAGGGTTTTGGGGGAAGTGGAAAACTCTTATCCTTTCTGGTTTGATCCTGTGCAGTTGTGCAAAAGTACAAAAGAACTCACTCATCATTGAGTGGAGGAAAGACAATCCAAAGGAAGATTGTCTGTCTGGTCAGGTAAAAAGGGGTACAGCAGGTGTCTGAATCTCTGTCTGGGAGCCACCAGTGGAGCAGCATGTCCATGAATCTGTCCAAGAGCATTTTCCTATCCCAGATGGCTTGCAACGGTGAAGTAAAGGCCAGTGTGTTCCTCCTGGCCAACAGCCATGTGCCCCCAAGTCCTCCCTCACACAACCGGGGAGACCCTCTGAGCCAGAGGCTGAGCCAGGTAACTGCAGAATAGGGAGGGAAAGGCAGCCCTCCTCTTGGAAAAGCAGCATAGTTACTCAGCTGATTAATTTTTAGCAGGGAGGAAGAGCAAACACAGGGGAAAACGGTTCAATGGAGAAAAGGGGGGGAAATTGTGAGAGCAGAACCAGAAAGCAAGATGAAGAGCAGAAGAGCAGGGAAGAAGGTGTTACTCACAGGCAGGTGCTCACCTTCCTGAGGTGCTTATCTGGGGCTGCTGTGAAGTGATTTGTGCTCCAATTAATGTTTTCATTTACTTCAGGACAGAGAAAATGGTTTCTTCAACCAAACATGTTTTTGGTTTGAAATGGAGTGCCTGAAACTCCTGAATGACTGTTTACCTTTTTTTAAATAAAGAATAAAAATAATTCTTTCAAAAATTCTCTCTCCATAGTCAGGATTAGACATTTGAATAGAACTGTTCGCTGAACATGACTTGAATTAATCAAGCATTGTATCCTACCTACAGCTGAATATTTTTGGAGAGTTTATAACTAAAGGGCAGAAACAATCTCCCTGTTTAGCTTCTCATCAGACCTGGTTTAGCTTCTCATCAGCACAGGTCCAGGTCCCATTCCTCCTGCCAGAGCAGGCAGTCATTGTAAGCTCTCAGCAGCTAAGGAAAACAGAAGTGATTTTCAGCACCTCTGTGCAGATCTTCATCCTGTCCACAGCCCTCACTCCCCGTGGGCACCTCCCAGAGGCACAGCATCTGTGACGGGCACCTGGGAAGCTACACCTGAACAGGAGCTAAACTACGTAGCCTTGGGCTACATTATGTGCCTATAGATAATGGCATACATGTGTCCGGGTGTCTGCAGCAGGAATAGCAGAAAAACAAGACAGAAGGCAGCAAGCAAGTACTTGATATGACTGAAAGACAAAGGAGAAGTTTAAAGGTCAAGAACTGCTTGAAAGTTGTGAATGAAATGGATGTCTCATCCTGTTTGCTTCCACCTGAGCCGAGGGCGGCAGGATTGTGGTAAATAGCAGACATTCAGCAACACCTGACTCCATTGCCTGTTTTCTCTGAGAGCAAACAACACATATGGAGGGCCTTTGGCTGCCCACCTGGGTCATGTGGGAATAACAACATAATGGGAATGGACGTCTCATGATGTTATTTATCAGGCTAAATATGCCAAGTAGTGCAAAGAGGCTTACACACTCAGGTCAGTTGTGTTGTTATTGCAGCATTTACTGCTCATGCAACTCCCTGTGCACCACTTCAAAAGTTACCTGGCTCTGCCACATGATCTCTGAGCAAGCAAGCCAAGACTTTTAACAATATCTATTTTCCTCTGTTTCACAGGTCAGTGCTCCATGCAAACTGCCAGTGTTCTCCTGAAAGATTTATTGTGAAATTCAGCATGGAAAACTGTGGGGCAAAAATAATAATGAGCACCTTGGTTCTGTTTAGGAGGGACTATGCATGTGATGTAGGAGCAAAAAAATTTCCCTGCTTTAAAACACACATTTTATCTATGCAGATCATGGTCCCATAATTCTGTTCAGCATTTCAATGGCACTTACATAGAAAACAGTTTGTTCGCTCACAGAACAAGCAAGACTGGGAGGCTGACTTCACTGACTCCAGGAAATATATTACCAGTGCAAACTTGTGAACCATTAGCAGCCAAATACTCTTAAGATTTATTTGAGACAGAGAATTACTACCTAGAAGTTCAGATCATATTTCTTGTCCTGCTCTTCTTTAAATTATGAGTTTCCACAGGGCCAAATTGCTTGCATGTTTATTTTCTGTTACACAGCAAGCCTGCAGCTGGCAATATATTTTTGGGTCATCTGGCTATGAACTTCACAGTTCAGCTTCTTCTGGGTTGTCCACGGTTGTTTTTAGGTGATGTCAGACAAAAATCTCAAACTGTGTTTCTCCCATCTCTTTGAGCAGAACTATTCTTATACAGACCTCTACCAGTACAAACAATGCAGCAATAATAGTTTAAAAAATAAATAAATAAAGGAGTACTGCTATAAATACTTCTATTGCTGGCATAGATGATTTACTGCCCCTTAGTTAATCCCTATAAAATAGCACAGCTGAACACCTTGAAGTTTCATGCATACAGATGACTAATTAAATACACAATTAAATGGCTTGACCTGGCACTATTCTGACCATTAAAATCATTAAAGAAATAGAGTTTGTGGTTCCCTCAAGGCAAAGTGTTCCAGTGAATAATTTGGGTATTGCAGTAGCTTGGGGCAGTTTGGGACAAACAGGGTACTCACAAGCTGGAGGGACTGGCTTGGGAACCAGCACTTGGGGAACGGACTACCTGACCCCATCTCTCAGCCCATGACTACAGCTCATTGCTCTGTGCCATGGATTCCAGGGCAGAAGGACACAGGGGACATTGGGACAAAAGTTAAAAGAATTCAGCAGAAGTACTAATTCATATTTTGACAAAGATCCAGCTGAATTCAAGTCTTTCATTATAATGCCTGGGTGCAATTACAGTAGGTGATCAGCCAGGACCACAATGGACATCCCTCAGCCCCTGTCCACTGGCAGTCCCAGGGGAAGCTCAGGGTCAGGTCCCAAAGCTGGGGCATCACAGCTGATCACACAGGACACCCCACCAGCATCTAACATCATCAAGGCATAGGCCTTCCCGGGCTGAAACTTCAGTCTAGCTTGGAGCATCTGAATAACTAAACTTTTGTGACAAAACAAGAGTCTGATCAAAACAGGAGCATCCTTGGAAGGTATCATCTGTGCTTTCACCAGAAAGTTTCCTGTGCAGTTTTCATCCTAAAGAATCTGCCATTCACCGTCATGTTCATGGTGCTGTGTTCATGTGAACTAGGCTAGAGTAAGCATTTCTTGTCGGTAAGTGCAGTTTAGCCTCAGAAATTATACTTGCACTTACTTAATCTGACCTAATTCTTCAACAGAAGTACTATTTCAACAGAAGCAATTAAAAAGTTCTGCCATTGTGACAAGGCACCTGCTCTATCAAAACTTATTTGTCTTATCATTCTGCTTGACTTTCTGGAGTAATTTTTGAGTAGGCAGGGAGTTTTTTTGTTTAATTTTTTTTGTAGTTGGGGATTTTTGTTTGTTTTTGTTTGGAGTTTTTTGAGGGGTGTGGGCTTTTTGGGTTGGTTTTTTTTTCTGTTCTACTAAGAATGTTTCTCTTTGAGAAATAACAGTATTTATTAGAAATGCTGGGTTTGTAAAACTGAGCTACCATGAAATCTGTGAATTTTTTCAGAGGACAGCAAGGTGAAACTCTCTCATTTTCACCCACTAATTACCAGGTGGAAAGATGTATGACAGATGTAAAGATGTTACTGCACTTATAAAAGAGATGGAAAAGCAAGCCATGTCTGCAAAGGTGATAATGATATTAGCAGAGACTAATCAAGTATCTTAACAAATCTATTGTAGTTGTAGCCTATATAAAGCATGGGCACCTGAGAGAAACAAATGTAAATAGAAGTCTGCTTTATGTTTACTGAACTCATCATTAAGTGCTGTTTGAATTTCATGTGAAATTTACTCTTTTTACAAAGAACCACACAAATAAATGAGGCATTGTCTCATTTACATTGTTTGACTGAGCAGCTGAGTTTCTTTGTAAATAGAAGACATAGGCAAAGATAAATATATGCTTTTCTTGAACATCTTGATACTTGTTCACCTGTTTTCAAGGCTCAGGTAGTGATGCTGTGGGTGGATACATTGGCCACCACCACCCATCCTGTCTCACCTGCTGATGAAGTTACATGGTGTGAACACACCATTGGGTATTGCTCCATTGCAAGTAATAGCATGGACTCATTTTTCATGAGGATTTGGCAGACACAGCCTCTCAATATACTTCTGAAATCAGGAGTTCCATAAATTATGACACTTGGTAAACTTCCCTCCTAAACCACTGCCAGCAAGCATTTTTCTCTGCTTTCCCATGGCAGGATAAGCCACCTGTTTCTCTTCAGCAACAGGGTATTGACAGTAGCCACCCAAATAACTGGGTCAGGATTGGCCATGTGGACAAAGTGCATGAGAAGCCTCTATGGAAATACCAGCAACGCCTTGTCAGGTGGGGCCATCCACAGCTTCTCTGCACATGGACAGAATAACATCAGCTGCAGCTGCAGCATCACCTGAGGCTGAAAGCTTTGGGTCTCCTACAGACCACATGCAGCATCTGCAGAGAGCTGACAACCACTACTAAGTATGCAGTGCCTTTATATTTCTATGAGTACACCTTTTTTTTACAAGCATCCACCTTCAACAGAGAACTCTCTCCTTGATGCTCTGAGCACTGCCTGACTGGAACATCTATTTCTGCCAGCTTTTACTGCTACTCTGTAAGCTGCAGAGGTTTTTTTCCAAATGTGTTCCATCATTTTTCAGAAATATAGTAAAAGGTATTTCAGGGCAGATATTTACTTCTGAAATGACTTGGACAAATGTGAATAGCAGAAAAGCTGAGATCTAGGAGAAAAAAAAGCTTTCACCATCCTCATTTGAAGCCACAGATTCACCTGAAGGCAACGGAGTTGACATTGATCTTCTCACAACTCACATTGATCTTCTCCCAGCACACTGCCTGATCCTCAGGTAATGAGCAGGGATTGAGGACCCCATGAGAGGCTTCCACTTGGCACAAGAAGGTCCTGGAGTACAGCTGGGGAGGACTGCAATGTCTGCAGGTAGAAACCTTCCTCTGCAGCTTCCCAAATAAGATAAAGCCCCTACTGACTGGCCAGGGAATAGGAGCAATATCTTGCTCTATCTGGGCAACCACAGCTACGTATCATATCAAAATGGCATGGCCCAGTAAAGACTAGAAGCATTTGTGTGCAAAACCTTTCAATTCACCAGTTGTTATCAACCCTCCTTTCATGACAATGGTGGAAACCATGTCAATAAACGAATCATATTCATAAGGTATTCACACATATTCACAAGATATTGATGAAAAGCAGTCAGTAAATATTTGCAGGAGCATTTGCACCAAAGTGACCTTCTGTTTGTTGTCTGAACTGCAGATCAATTGAACATTTATGAACATTGGCTGATAACTCATGAATTTAAACAGACTATATGTGATTTTCATCATCTGGCTAGGAAGCTGATACAGTACAGCACTGCTCAGATGAGAAGACATGAATACCAAATATATATTATATTACCAGGTTGTATGTGGTGAAACATAAACAGTCCCACAAAAACCTGATTTCATTGGGGATAATTTGCAAACAGAAATGAGACTGCATTTTTAAAATAAGTTTAGTGTCTAGTTCAACTGTGAATAGTTGCCTGACTATAATAATAACTGACCAACAGAGATCGAGTAGCAGGTATCATATTCGGTCATGAATCCAATCTAAAAATAATTCCCCTAAAGCCTTTTGTGAGTAAACTCAAACATATTCAAAGGAATCACAATTGCCTCCTGGACAATCTGGGAGTTGAAAAGAAGACAAAATATGCTGAATAAATTATTCACTGTGAATTGTCCCCTTGACTCTAACTTTGACAAGATGCTTCTTAGGAAAATCCCTTTTTAAAATAGATAATATAGAACTACATATCAGATAATGTTAGGAGTCTTTAAAGAGCCCTGGATTTTCTGCCAAGCCAAAGTTTATTTAATGACTATTTCAAGGAATGAGGGGGAAATGCAGTACTGAAGAAAAAAATCACAGTTTTGTTTCATTGCAATTTTTATTTACCTTTTAATCTCTCTCTGTTTCATTCTCACTTACCCATTGTGGAACCTCCATAGTATTGGTTCTAGACTTGAAGTAACAAAGTTCAAAGTCACAATTTCTGATTGAAGCTTTTGTTTATCCCTGTTTGCATAATTTTACTGATCTCTCTCTCTATCATTGCTTTGGTCTTTTTGCAGCTATTTTCATCTCTCAACATTTTTCCCACCAGTTAAATTTCAGTTTGTTCTCACATTATAGAACCATGAAGACTGAGAAATGTCAGAATTTATTACAGCACATTATAAGATTATTGCTATAAGGTTTTCATTCCATATAAAAACTCAGAAAATAAGTGTGCAGCCTAGTGGGGGGTGTCCCTCCTCATTGGGGTGGTTGGAACTAGATGATCCCTAAGGTCCCTTCCAACCCAGACTCTTCCGAGGTTCTGGGTCAGGTTGGATACGGATTGGAAAATATAACACAGCAAAGGGCTGACAAAGAGCTGTGCCTCCCTGACAAGTTTCCTTACAGCTCTGTGTGGTTTTGTGCCCCTCGCAAGGCTCTGGGCTGGCGAGGAGGCCGCAGCCGAGGGGGAGTGCGGTGACTGCGGGCGGGCAGCGAGGGCTCTGGCATGTGGCTGTGGCATGTGTCGTGCTCGCCAGCGGAGCGCAAGGCATCCCACGCACCTGCTTTGTGCCTGCGGCGTGCCACGAGCCCGCAGCGACATGGTCTGGCTTGCGGCATTCCGCAGGGCGAGGGCAGGTGTGCGAGACACCACGGGCCCGGCCACGGCCGCAGCCCTGGCCTCCCCGCTCCCCAAGACCTGCCAGCTGCTGACGAACAGCACGGTCAGATGGAATGATTAAGGGAGATGTTTTGTGAACTTTCACCTACTTGTCAGCTGTAGCTTGAGGAAAAGGAAGGTGGAAGGCTCTTAATTTGGGCCATAAGCTCATATTCTACATTATTAATACGGACGATGCTGTAGGAGATCAGAATTTTATCATGGCAGAGCAGCCGCTTCAGCCTTCTTTACCCGAACAGAGGTGGACAACCGCACCAGATATACAGGAATTGCAGCAATTCACTACACAATGAGGCGGTCTGCTATACTCAGACCCCAGGCCCACACATATTTGGAGAAGATGTGGAAAACTCTGCCACAGGATAATATTATATGAAAGGACTGCTTGTGCATAAAGGGGCAGCCAGCTTCAGGAGGAAAATAGTAGCACAAACACTCTTCACATAGAACACTTACTAACATTCCCACAGGAGTATCAGCTATCTGCCTATATCTTCTAAAGGATAGGAAGAAGCTCATTTTCTGCAAGGCTTATTTATAGGGCAGAATGGGTAAAGGAGCTTCCTATATTGATAGAGACCCATGTAAGTGCTAGACTTTGCTTGATCTCATCCCCAAATCTTCAGCAAGGAGAAGCCTGATCCTGTCAGAGTCCAACCTGGTGCCTGGCAGCCAGGAACTGCATCCTCTGATGAAGATGCACCCAAATCTGGTGTCAGAAGTGTTGTGACACTCATCTGATTTCATCTCAACCTTTGCAAGTCCTACCTTTATTTCTTGTAATATGTCAGAGCTCAGTAGATCCAGAACTGTAGAAGAGAAAAGAAAAAAAAAAGAGGGGGGGGGGGGGGCAGGGAAAAGCAGGTGTTTTGGGTCCAAACAGCCACTGTTCATTAAGAGGGTTGTGTGACTAATGGAGAGGTAGATACTGTGGGGTTGCACATGTCTCAGGAAAGGAAGAGCTAACTTTGTGAATTACTGACCAACAGGGTGGGAATCTGCCACTTCTGAAGTGGAGACCTCAGTACATGGCAGGTCTTTAATACTTCTGGTTTCTTTTTCATTACAAACCCAATATTATGAGGGTAATTACTGGCAGAGTCTAGCCTAGGCTTCTCTGCACTGCACTACATCAAAAGCCCAACACTTCTTTTTTGTTAATTATATACATTTAATTAGTTATTATTCTTTTAATAATTGTTTCAAACTTAATCATACCAGGACTCCCTTGTGACACCTACCAGGACAAATTATCTAGTTAGCCACAGCAGAGAGCAGAGTTTTGTCTCCTGCTTGTGATTGTACCATGAGACCCTGGGGGAAGGCAAAAAATGAACTTCTGCTTCTCTTACTACAACTGCGATCATCTCATCCCCTGTTTCAGAGCCATGGCTTTTCCTTCACCCTGGTGACAGTAGGATCTTGTGGCAGGTTTTCAATGCTCTTCTCTTGCTAGAGCTTGCTATTCTGGCAGCTCAGCTAAATCCTCACCCAAGACAAGACTGCAGATCCTCCCTCTGAGTAACACAGCTAAATAGAGAGCCATTTTTAATGCAGTGTGAGTGATGACGGCTGTGATGTGGGAGGAAGCAGTTATATATGTTGATTCTCCTAAAACAGACCAAGAGGACAAGCTGTTCAAGCCAATGCTGCTCTGATCTATAAAGGCAGCAATTAAACTCAAAGCTCCTCTGGTACTGACAGAATGGGAGCATATACAGCCCTGCATCTTCTCACTTTGATTTACCTGAGGGGGCACCACACAAGTGCCCACAGCCACCATTCTGCTTCACCCATTGCAACACTGCTGGGTACCTTTACCACTCAGTCTGTCTGCCGGTGTAAATTTGCTGGAAATCCCAGTCCTGACCCTGCCACATACAGCCAGCCTCCAAACAATATTTAGAGGACCTGGGAGGGTGAAGCAGCATCACCAGGATGCCACTCAGTGGATGATGCTGCTTGAGATGTGAGCAGTTTGCTGCATGACAGCACTCCTGCTGAATTTGGTATCTCACCTGTCTTTTCTACCTCACTCTGACTGGAGAAAGTTGGCTCTAACCCTGGTTACTGGCACTGGCATCCTCCCACAGCTCCCACATCTCCCTCAGCCCTGGCCATGCCAGTAGCAGGACCAGCCATTGCTTGTCAGATGATGCCTCCTGTGCTCCATTCTTGAAATGAGGACAAGCCTTCTATGTTTTTCTCCATTCCCTTCCACAGTACCACACATTTTTAATGAATTCTCATTATTGTTATTTTTAAATGACCTCTGAGTTGCTTGTGAGCTGATTGCTACTACACAGACATTGCTTTTATTCACTTTGTCTCATAGCCATATTTTTCTGAATCACATTCTTTTTTTCTAAACCCAAAAACAGTATCTCAATATTACTACTTGAAATACAGCAAAACATGGTGCCTCAGCTGTAGGCAGCATCTGATGAGCAGGAGAAAGAGTGGAAAGAAGGCAAAAGGATTTCAGTTCAAAAGCCAAGAAAATTGTCACACTGTCACTAACAGCCCTGATAACCTGTATCTGGCAGCCACACTGCATGCCTACAGATGGGATTCCTGGGCATCCCACACCAACCCTCTGGGACTGAAAGCCTCCCTGCAATGCCTCCAGCCTCCAGCCAGAAAAAAAAGGTCTTGGAGTTAGGGAAACCCCAAGGTCAGTTTTGCAACCGCTGGGTGATTTCCCAGAGTCCCAGGCAGTGTTCTTGCACTCCTGGGATCAGGAGGAAGTAAAAAAGATTATCTTTTTTCTCCATTGTTGGGGGATTTCCTGGGATGAGAAAGTGACAGTGCATTTGGAAATCAGTGGCCTCTTACTCTCCTTGTCCTTCCACAGTCCAAATGTTGTGACCTCCAGGGAGGTCATGTTGTGTCACAGGGAAGAGCTGAGACAATAAGTTTCATTGGGATTGAAAAATAAAACAAACATGAGACTGAAATGACAAGATAACATCCTTAGACTCTTCATCTCCTTCCTCTCTTCTCCCATGTATTACTCTTCTGTTTGGTTTTCCAGTAAATCAGATGGGTTTTGTCCCCTGCAGTCTAGATGTCCAGACATAACATTCAGCATTTCTGATGATCTCATAGCAGTCTCCAGAGCAAATGGTAATTGCCTCAGAATTCATGAATTTTTGCTAGCGCCACTCTCTTGTCATTCAGCATCCAGAAAATCAAATTATATCTCTGAATCAGCACAACAATCACAGACTCCAGTTCCTGGCCCTGCACAGGACATCCCGAGAGTCACACCATGTGCCTGAGTGCATTGTTCAAATGTTTCTTGAACATTTGAACATCAAGCTGGTGCTGTGACCACTTCCCTGGGGAGCCTGTTCCAGTGTCCAGCCACCTTAGGTTAAAGGTTAAAGAACCTTTTTCTAATATCCAGCCTAAACCCTGCCCTGGCACAACTTAAGGCCATTCTCTCAGGTCCTGTTACTGTTCACCAAAGAGAAGAGATCAGTGTCTGCCCCTCCCCTTCCCCTCATGAGGAAGTTGCAGACTGCAATGAGGTTTCCCCTCAGTCTTCTCTTCTCCCGGCTGAACAAACCAAGTTACCGCAGCCACTTCTCATACAGCTTCCCCTCAAGGCCCTTCACCATCCTTGTTACCCTCCTTTGGATGCTCTCTAAGAGTTTAATGTCTTTCTTATACTGTGGCACCCAAAAGTGTCACCAACATTCGAGGTAAGGCCACGCCAGTGCAGAGCAGAGAGGGACAATTCCCTCCCTTGCCCAGCTGTACCTGATGCCCCCAGGACACAGGTGACGCTCCTGGATGCCAGGGCACTGCTGACTCACGTTCAGCTTGCCATCAGGCAGGACCCCCAGGGCCCCTTTCTATGGCACTGCTCTCCAGCCTCTCATTCCCCAGTTTGTCTGTACATCCACGGTTGCCTCATCCCAGGTGCAGAATCCAGCACTTGCCCCTGTTGCATTTCATATGGTTGATGATTGCCCAGCCCACTAATTGGCAAGGTCTCTCTGCAGGGCCTCCCTGCTCTTGAGAGAGTCAGCAGCTCCTCTCAGTCTTTTATCATCTGCAAACTGACTTCGTATCCCTCCCAGTCCTGCACCCAATCATTTATGAAGATGTTGAACAGCACAGAGCCTAAGGTAGAGCCCCATGGAACCCCCCTAATGACAGGTCCCCACTCTGATGTCACCCCATTCACTGTAACCCTCTGTGCCTGACCCATGAACCAGCTGCTCTCCCATCACATGATGTGTTTATCCAGCTGTGTGCTGGACATTTTTTTCCAGGAGGATCCTATGAGACACAGTATCAAAAGATTTACTGATATCCAAAAAGATGACATCAACTGGCTTCTCTTGATCAACTAGGTCAGTTACCTTGTCATAAAAGAAAATGAGGTTGGATAAGCAGGAATTTTCTCTCTTGAAGTTATGTTTGCTGTATCAATTACTACATTGTCCACCTGGTGTTTTTCAATACCTTCCAGAATCTTCTGCATAACCTTGCCAGGCACTGAAGTGAGACTAATGGGCCTGTGGTTTCCAGGGTCATCTTCCTTGCCCTTTTTAGTCTTTTAGTTTCCAGCCAGTTGAGACCAGATTCCCAAGATCACTAAAAAACAATCAAGAGAGGCCTCATGACATCAGGCACTCTGTAAATATTCTCAGTTAAATACCATGAAGTGCCATAGACTAATAGGGGTCTAGCTAGAACAGCAGATCTCTCAAAACTTTAGGGTCAGATGGAAGTTTATCATTCTCACAATCATGTTTCTCCTGCTCAGGGCACTGGGATCCCCTTAGTTCACCATTTGTGTTGAAGACAGGTGCAAAAGAATGGATTAAATTCCTCTGCCTGGTCTCTATTTGTGAGGGGACCATCCTCACCCTGTTACAGGTCAATGTTATTTCTGTCCAGCCTTTTGCCATTATTCAAAAAGCCATCTTTCTATTGTTGCCCACATTTCTGGCTGTCTTCAATTCTGGTTGAGCTTTGGCCCCATGAATTTTCTCTGTACAGTGGCAAGCAGCATCTCTGTATTCTTCCCAAGTTACCTGACCCTGCTTCCACTGGGCATACATCTTCCTTTCTTGCTTTACCTCCAAAAGAAGATTACTATTTAGCCAAGCTGCCTCCTGCCTCATTTGCTTGATTTGCAGACATTTACGAATTGTTTGCTCCAGTGCCCTTAGAAGGCAGTGCTTAGAAAGTGACAAACCCTGATGGACCCAGCATCTTCAAAAGAATTTTCCTGGGGGACTTTTCCACTTGCTCCCTAAGCAGTCTGAAGTCTGCTCTCCTTGTGTCCAGATTTGAAGTTTTGCTGGCATTTTCTTCCTGTCAACAGAGATTTTAACTCGATCACTTCACGGTCACTGTGGACAAGACAGGTGCCAATCATTCCTTCATTCATCCACTGGATGTGGATGACAACATCCAGTGGACAACATCCACTCTGTCGGCAAGTAGCAAATTAAAGAGAACGTCTTTCCTAGCTGTCTCTCTTAGTGCCTGTATCATGAAGTTGTCATCCAGGTGTTTTAGGAATCTTCTGGCCCTGTTTGGGCCATCTGTACAATGTTCCCAGTTAACATCTGGAAATCTGAAGTCTCCCATAAGAACAAGGGCAGTTGATTTGGAAGCATCCCTAGTTCCTCAAAGCATAATCCATCAACTTCATCATCCTGGCTGGGAGGTCCATAGCAGACTCCCACAATGACATCCACATTATTTGTCCCTTGTTTGCTACCCAGAGGCTCTCAACTGCACCATTGCCAGCTGTAAGCTTTGTACATTCCAGCCCTTCCATTACATATGATGCCACCCCCCTGCCTCTTTTGTCCTGTGTACATCTCCTGAAGAGCCTGTAGCTGCCCAACAGGGCACTCCAGTCACAGGACTCATGCCACCAGATTTAATTTAAGTCAATGATACCAAATATCTGGGACTGAGTCAAAGCTTTGAGCTGCTCTTGTTTGTTCCTCATGCTGTGTATTGGTAGAGAAACATTTCAGGTGTTGGACTTTTTAGCCAACACCTCATGAAGCAGACTGAGGTAGCCCATTAGTGTTCGTTTGCTCGAGTTTTGACACAGCATCCCACTGATTATCACTGGTGAGCCAAGTATTTTCCTTTTCTCCCTTCCAAGCCAGTTTAAAGCTCTGCCAATGAGCCCTGCTAGCTCCTGTGCCAGAGCTCTTTTTCCACTCTGAGAGAGGTGCAACCCAGCAGGTGTTGGAAGAACAGGTGCTGAATAGATCATCCCATGGCCATAAACCCCAAAGTTTTTCTGATGACACCAGCCTCAGAGCCATGTGTTGGTCTGTTGGATCTAACTATTCCTATCAACATTGCTACTGAAAGGATTGAGAANTTAGGAATCTTCTGGCCCTGTTTGGGCCATCTGTACAATGTTCCCAGTTAACATCTGGAAATCTGAAGTCTCCCATAAGAACAAGGGCAGTTGATTTGGAAGCATCCCTAGTTCCTCAAAGCATAATCCATCAACTTCATCATCCTGGCTGGGAGGTCCATAGCAGACTCCCACAATGACATCCACATTATTTGTCCCTTGTTTGCTACCCAGAGGCTCTCAACTGCACCATTGCCAGCTGTAAGCTTTGTACATTCCAGCCCTTCCATTACATATGATGCCACCCCCCTGCCTCTTTTGTCCTGTGTACATCTCCTGAAGAGCCTGTAGCTGCCCAACAGGGCACTCCAGTCACAGGACTCATGCCACCAGATTTAATTTAAGTCAATGATACCAAATATCTGGGACTGAGTCAAAGCTTTGAGCTGCTCTTGTTTGTTCCTCATGCTGTGTATTGGTAGAGAAACATTTCAGGTGTTGGACTTTTTAGCCAACACCTCATGAAGCAGACTGAGGTAGCCCATTAGTGTTCGTTTGCTCGAGTTTTGACACAGCATCCCACTGATTATCACTGGTGAGCCAAGTATTTTCCTTTTCTCCCTTCCAAGCCAGTTTAAAGCTCTGCCAATGAGCCCTGCTAGCTCCTGTGCCAGAGCTCTTTTTCCACTCTGAGAGAGGTGCAACCCAGCAGGTGTTGGAAGAACAGGTGCTGAATAGATCATCCCATGGCCATAAACCCCAAAGTTTTTCTGATGACACCAGCCTCAGAGCCATGTGTTGGTCTGTTGGATCTAACTATTCCTATCAACATTGCTACTGAAAGGATTGAGAAAAACACTACCTGTGCTCCTGATCCTACAACTGATTGTCCCAAGGCCCTGAAATTCTCTTTGTTATCTCATTATTATCAACTTGAAGAACCATTGAATGACAATAATCAGAGGGCCTTACTAGACTGGAGAGTTTTCTAGTAATGCCTCTTACTTGAATCCTTGGGGGACAGCAGCAGACTTCCCTGTGGGTGGGGTCCACTCAGCATATCAGGTCTTGCACTCCTCTTAGAAGGGAGTTATTTATGACAACTACCCTTCTTTTTGTCTTAACACAGGAGGTTGCAATGCAGGGTATAGATTGTGTTGCCCTAGGCAGCTCTTCTACTCCAGCAGGACCTTGGTCCTCCTCGTCAGTAGGTTGTCCTTCTGGTTCCAGGGATTCATACCTCTAGTAAAAAGTACCACTCCTACTTGTCACTGTCAAATTTTTAGGAGGACGATCTTTCCTCCTAGTATGGGCACTGACCAGTTTCCAGTCTACCTGTTCAACGCACTCTCAACTAGCTACTTGACAGGGTTCTGGATCCACCTGGCTCTTAACTACAAAGGAAATTCAGGATTCCTGTGACTGTAGTGTCTCTGAGAATAACCTATCAATCTCTTACTCTTTTTCTCAAATTCCTTCACCTGGTGAAACAGTTATTCACAGGCCTCAGCTCTGTCACCAAAAGGGCAGGGCCCTCTTTGTCTCTTGATCCCCCTTAATAACATTGAATCTCCCCTGTGTCTGCCTAGCTGCAAGCAGGAAATGCAAAGCCCTTTTTAATATTTTAGTGAAATAGAATCAAGTCAGAAACTTTATAGAAATGCTGGTATTAATCCAGGAGTCCTCATACCAGGAGGTATGAAATGTGCCTGTCCCTCCTGACTGTCAGTCCATGAAAGAATTAGATCTTCGAAAAAAGAAAAGAAATCACAACAAAGCTCTGTTTGATATCTCAGCTTCTCAGAAAATAAAATACTTAATTTTCTGAGACAGGAGAGCAATATGTTGACATGATTTAAACTGTATCAATTTAGTTACCATTTTCACTAATTAGTAAAATAAATGTTGTGCTCCAAGTTGTGCATTAGTCAATCAACATCAAAAAAGGCTGCCAGAGAAACTCTTTCAGCTCTTAGACACATTAGTTACACCTTTTCAAACTGCAACAATTTGAATTCAATTGTTTTTTAATTTAAAGTTTCTTCAAAACTGAAATTTCTGAGAGCCTTGTTTGTCTGATATTCACCAGAACAGTAGAAAGCTCAGGTCAGATCCATAGTGTTTGTATTTCATCTCTCTTCAGACACAGACAATAAAGGACTGAATAAAGGAAGAAACACTGACCACTGGGAAATGGTTGGGAAGACACACTGTGGAATAAACCAACTTTCTAAGTATATTAGAGCTTAAATAGGTGTACAGGATGAGCCAGTTTTTTGGTTCATTCGTCAAGAAATTACTTCTGTCTTGACCCAAAGGATATTTATATATTTTTTCCAATGAAATTAACACTTAAAAGAATTATTTCTCCCAGACAAAGCTATTGCTTTGATAATGAGCATATTGACATATTTGTGGTTTACTTGGACTTTTACAAGTCAACAGGAAGTGCGAATTGGTGTTTCTGTCCCGTTGGAGAAGGTTGGGTTCCTTCCCTGGCTCTGGCCCAGTAACTTTTCCCCACGGCAGGCACACACACTTCTCCCCATGCTTTTATTCAGTCAACAGAGCACATTTTCATTTGCATTTCCAGGTGAACTTGGTGTTTTCATTAGTTCAAGATTATTGCTTTTTAAGGGTAGGAAGGTTTTTACACGAAGCATGTGCTAATGATGTGAGAGTTGAGCTGGGCAAGGGGGCTTCACCCAGGAGGGGCAACTTTATGTTTAAGAACATAGAGAAGAAATAAGTGGAGACTGAACAGAAAAAGATATTCAGTTGCTACCATGTCAAGCCCTGTCCCTTGGGTTACAACACATTTTGCATTGTATAGGGAATAGTTACGCATTAGCATAAGGATGGGATAGAGTATGTAGATGTTTGGCATTTCACATCTCTATGATGCTAGGAAACCCTATGCTGAAATAATTTAATAAGCCAGAACTAATATCTCACTTCCCCATGCAAATGGAAGAACATCTTCCTGATAATGTTGTCTGGAAGAGAAATGTTCCCCCTGAACAAATCACAGGACATAGCACAAGTGGAAACTTTAGCCAAAGCATTGTCAAACTGTAAAATGCAAAATAGCTTTTTTGGGTTCTGTTTTTTGGTTTGGTTTTTTTCTGTGTGTCAAAGATATTTGAGGCAGTTCCTCAAAATAACCTGCCTGTACACTTTGTAACACATGCTGGAATTTCCCTTCTCCTCCTCCCCTCTCATTTCACCCCAAATTCAAACTCTGTTGAGCACAATCTGTACAAGATATCATATTGTGATATTGTACTGTAATATTATAGTACTACATTGGAACTTCTGTTGTGTAGTTAAAAATATGTGTGTTCAAAAGATACTTAAATCAGTTTATGGTAGAAAAATGCGGTAGATTTGCAAATTGTCTGTGATTCATGTTGTCGTCATTGTTCTAGCATTTATAGGTTTTTTTTAGACAAATATCTTTCACAATGGTACAACAGGATAAAGTCATGCTGCTCGCAGCATCACTTATTTGTTTATTACTTCAGGGAATGTTTTAAAAATCCTATATTCTTTTACTCAAACATTAGTTTCTTCAGTCCTCTTGGGAGCCAATGCCATAAAAACCAGCAGTGCAAACAACATGTGTGACAGAAAATGAGAGCATCTCTGTGATTATAAGCTGACCTAACAGCTCCTCTGACTTACAGCTTTTCATTTTAATGATATCTGTCTTTATAACAATTTGTATTTTATTATTGACTTCTAAATTTTTCAGAAACCTGAACAAGTAATACAGTGTTTTCCAAGATGTATTGTACATCTGCAAACACTACCTATTAAATCTGAAGTTATTGTCCTCTGCTGTCTTTGCCTGAGGTCTTACCCTATTAATTCCAATAGTCACAAGCTTTAGGGATTTCCTTTGTCCAGGCACTTTTTTACTTGATTCTTACTTAATAAACTGTCCAAGGTCATGTGCTATTACCAGTCCATTTCTAAAAAAAGCATCTTTTCCCCTCTAGCTTTTGCCTGGCATAGCAGTTTAATCACAAGTAGTATTAGCAGTTTAATCACAAGTAGTATTAAAGTAGCTTCAAGGTTTAGCTGCTTTGACAGACCTGTCTACATCTACAAATGACTATCAGGTTTTGAAAGACATAGTTCATGCATGTCTTCCCTTAAATGTCACTGCCATCTGCATTTTTACTGTCCAGGTACAAGAAATTGTATTATTTTTTCTCTTCTTCCTTATAAATGTCACTGCCTCTTTTGATGAAGTTGTCCTTGCTCACTGCCGGTGTGGCAGCAGAGCTGGGCATGCTGCCCTGCTCCCAGTCCTGCCCTGCTGTGGATGAGCCCCACACAGCCCAGCCAGGAGGAATAAGCTTCTGGAATGCAGCTACTGCTATCAGCCACCAAACTCCAGGCTGCCATCATGGCCCAGCCTTCAAGCCATGCTGTGTATTTAAGAGATAAGGGCTAAGTAGTTCAATGCATTCCCCTAGTTTTAGTCTTTCTGTTTGGAGGATTTGCAGTAAAGCCACCACTTATTGCCAATATTGATTGACTGTTTTGATACTGATACTCACATAAGATCTGCTGCTGCACAAACATAAACTGTCACAAAGCTCCAAGGAGTGTCAGTCACCATCAGCCTGGGCTAGCTGGCAAACAGTAAACTAAATGAAGAAAATTGTGCATCCTGACTACTCAGTCTGTGTGCTGTCCAGGTCTTCAAATAGCATTTAAATGTCCTGGATATATAAAAATAAAGTATTTCACTTGGGTGTTCAACTGGGCAAGCTGATTCGTGCCAGTTAATTTAGACACATGTTTAAAAAATCTCATGCAACTTTAAAATAGAACTTGAGGATGTGAAAAGGGGAAAAACCAGTCAAAGCCATGGGACTGGAAGCCCTGTCATGCCATTCCACTGCCCTGAGGCCAGCAGTCATGTCAGAGGTCTGTTCTTCTTCTTGCAGTCATCACAACTTGAATGTCCTGAGAAGGCAATGAAAGAAGACAAGGGTCAGCCTTGACTTTCTCCATTTAACAGAAGGTTTAACTGGTACAGATCAGAGGTGAATTTACAGTGACTTTCCAGGCTAACTGCCTGTCGTAGATGGCTTCATGGATTCACCACTATGGTTGTTCAGCTTCTGAAACAAAAAAAATATTTGCAGTTATGTTGCTGGAGTGAGGTTTCCAAAAGTATTCAGTCATGAATCCATTCCGTCACGACTCCACATCCCACTGGCTTCTAACTAACTGCAGTGAGAAAACAAAGCTGAGAGTTCATTGAGGTTTTTTAAATTCCCAAACGAAATAAACCCTATTGACCAAAAAACATTTATTGCTAAACAGATTGTACTGGGAAACTTATCACCACTTTTAAAGAGATTTCTTCCATCTCCCAGCAGAGTTTGAAGGGACACTGATTTTAAACTACCTTTTGCAAGGCTGCATTTTTAGCAGAGTAGCTTCCTTAACATGAATAGTCATGTTTACAAAGAAAGGCTGTTTTACTATAGCTACTGGACCTCTTAGTCAAAATAGGGGCCACTGAGGAAATCAAGTGGATGAAACCCTCAGATAAAGCTCTTTTAATACAGTTTACAGTGTATGGATCACACTATTTTGTATGTTAGTCATAATATTTCCCTCCACTCCAATTAAGTGTAATCTTAAGAGGAAAATAAACACCAGTGTTTCCACATACGTCTGTTGCTGTACAAAAATGAAACTAGGATATATATTGGATTAAGTTATCTGAGTTTCAAAATGTTTCACTCTAAATCTTAGTCAGATGCTTTGCTCTGTGTCTTAAATTCCTTACTAGTACATTCTTTCTTCTACATTTCTTGTACATTTAGATTATCATTTGAAGGGACTTAGAAGCCATCCCTAATAACATACCTGTATTCCTGAAGTTGTTTTACCTTCAATATTAACAGCCACATACACACCAAAGGTTTCCATTTGGCAGGAGCAACTGTGCAACCAAATGAGTTGCTTAGAAATTTACAGTAATACTAGGCAACTGTATTAAATGTAGTTATATATATGTGGTTTGTAAAAAACGTAGAATTAGAAACTACTATACAAAAGAGCATTTTCCTAAACTTAACTGGAACTGCAAACCCAGCTCACCCAGAAGTTTTGAAAGTAGCTGATGTGGTCCCACATTCACATAGCTGTTGTCTATTGAAGCCTTCCCCCAGCAAAAAGAAAAATAAAATTGCTAGCTCTGCTATCTTTAAAGAGCATTTTGTATTATTACTATATTATAGTTTGGAATTAATGGGATTCTTAAATCCCTAGGTACAATACAGAGTAATTGCGCTTTCATGACCTTCCCTGGCAATGTCAATTATCCAAGCTCATAAATCCTGCATGGGAACACCATAAGTTGAGACCCCTCCTGTGCTTATTAAAATGAGTATTTCCTCATTGTGTGCTGCACAGAGAAAACATATGTGTTTTGTACTAGCATCAACAGAAAATCTCTGCATCCTGCTGCACACAGAGACCTTCAGGAATGGTTAGTTCAACCTGCTGTTCTTGATCTGCATTAAATTTGAGCTTAGCTGTGCCTCCTTCAAGGTACTGCACACCTTACTCCTTCCTTGTCCCCTATGCAATTTCTTTCTGATTCTCTCCTCGCACATTTTAACCCATGTGGCCTTTGGCTGTAGCATAAGAAAACCTCCCTGAAGTTTTATCAGCCTTTTTTCTGAATCGAGAGGATGTTTCTTTCTCTCAAGCCAGGTTAGATTAAATAGTGCTTGTTTGCACTTGCCAGTTCAAGTTCTCTACTTCTATTATTGTTGACTACACTAAGCACCACCAGGCAGGAGGATCTGTCTAATTTAAGATGTTTTGGTTTATGTTATGATCAGGAGACAAAAGAGCCTAAAATTTTTGAAGAAACCACACAAGCATCTTTTTGTATCTTCTTCCAACCACACTGTACAGAATTAGAAAAACTCTACAAGAGGAGAAATAACTCCTTTTGGTGACAAAGAATGTTGCTCTTCACTGGCATGTGTGTGGGTATAAAGATGAAAAACTGGACAATATAAAGAGGGAATATTACAACACATTACATCTGTGCCATGTGGCTGTGTTGAGAGTAATGCTGGGTTCTACCTTTTTGACTCCTGAGCTGCAGTTACCACTGCAGCTTCTGCACCTCACAGCTGTAGATGTTTGAATTTAACACAGAGGAGGGCTGTCAGGGTTGTGCAATGTTTGACAGACTGCACAATTCATGTCAGGATTTTCTTTTCCTGTACAGTGGTTGCTAACAGGAGCGTAACAACCTCCTACTGGTTTTGTGCATGTTTAGTCTCTGAACAGTGGGAAGACATTGATGAGTGATGAGTAGAAGCTCCTTTTCTATCGCTCTGAAACTCCACCGGTGTATTTGGACTTTAAATTATAGGATAGCATTCTCTCTGGCTCGTACTCTGTCCTTGATGGACCTGTATATGGGTACAATGTAAATGGGAGAAGCTGGACAGAAGATAGAAATAAGCACTTCCCATGCTATGAGTTCATTAGCAATGTTAAAAATGTCTGACGTGATTATACGTTGATTTTCACCACCAACACCACCCCCAAAATCGTCAGTCACTGAAAAATTAGGGGATGGGAATTTTTGCCTACCTAGGGAGCCTCAGTAGTACAAAATCTGTGCAGTTCTGGTGCCCATGCAGGAATCATGAGGCCGCTTCAGGACACAGCGGCAAAGCATCTCTTTAGAAAAGACAGAAGATTTTTCTCATTAGGAATGGGGCATTCAGTAACAATTAAGAGATTGTGTATAGCCGCTTTTGGAAAGAAAAAATGCACATACAAAGTTGGACAAGGTAAGTCTAACCAGTTGCAATAGCTTGGGTTTGAATTAAGGTCATTTCATTTAGGGTATTCATTTTCATTTGGAGTATGGGCTTGTGGGGTTTTTTTTTGCTACCCAAAGCAACTTAGTTCTGATATTCAAATTGAAGAAATTCATTATTTTCCCCATGCTCTGAATTAATCAAATTGAAGGACAGCAAAATTGTTAATTGTTGTCCTTTTTTTCCCCTAGAAAACATAACATAAGCTACAGTTCTTTGTTTTCAATTTTAATATAATTTTAAGGGTAATTTGCCAATAACTATTATAGGCTCACTAAAAAAGAGCAGTGTCTGAATATTACCTGTAGAGTCTAAAAGTCTCTTTAGGAATACTCAACAATCTTTTAATTTGTGCATCAAAATTTTACCAGAGTTTTATGAAATAAGATGATAATATGGAGCTTGTAACCCTTGAATTTCTTTGATGACTGCAACGAGTGTTAATAACAGGTTAATATCTCTGAAGGCTGTTCTGAAGTTCCTTAAAATCCCTAGGAATATGGAGTCTATAGGTCTTGGCAGTGGTGCTAGCTGCTTGCAGTAGTGCAGGTCAAGGATGCAGAGTCAGAAAAGCTGGACCAAGGGAGACCCTCACACAAAACCTTTCATCTGGAGGGCTGAGGGTAAGAGGATTTCTTTCCATGCCCAGACAGAACTAAGCAGGAAAATGTGGCACTGTTTTATGACATGGGTGTTTTCCAGCGTTTTTCAGCTTCCTCTACAAGAAAATAAGAGCAAAAAGATTTTGCTTTACTAGTGAAACTTTATTGATTTCCAGCAGTTAGTTAAAAAATGAAGGGAAAAATATGCAAGCAGAGGCGCATCTCCTCTGTGTTACAGTGGCAGCTGGAAATTTGGGGTTTAAGCATTGACACCCAAAGGGAGATCATCAGAAGTTCCTATTCTGGAAAAGAAAGATAAATGGAATCTCTGCATCTAATCATTTTTCTTCATCAATCTTGTCTGTGACTGAGATGACATTTTGACTATGACAGAAATACATTCTGCTCTTGTTACAAGACTCTCTGCTGTAATAGACTTTGATATAAATCTGTTCTATCATGCTTTCTTGTGCCATTAGATCTCATGGCACCCTTGTTACAACAACATCATTTACAATATTCCAAGTAAATTGCAGATATTGCTGTAAAGGGATGTTCATTTTCAAGTTTTCCCAGACTGCATACATTACGATTCTGGGTTTTAGATATTTAACTTTGAAAACCAGGTTTCCATTTTAAATGATTGAACATTACTTAATCTTTCAAGTCAGATTCTTTTGCACAATTCCAAGGGCCTACAGTATGATTTATAAAACTCTAGAGAGTGAGTGGCATGAACAGCCTTATCCATGTCAGAATTTATGAAGCTCAGCCATTTGGAACTGGATTGCACAATATCTACATGGGTCCTACATACAAGTAGCTTAATCTGCAGCACAGCCTCTACTTCCAGGATCACAGGGAGGTGTCAGGGCCCCACCTCCATTTCTTTTGAATTACCATTTTTAAATCAAGCTCTTGCAGTATCTCCCACTTATATGCTTCTCATTCAGCTACAAACCCTAAAGTCTCTTTTGCACCTTCTTTAGCTCAAATAAGATGAAAATGCAAAAAAAGAGAAATTTGTACAAGATCTAGGAGAAAGAAGAGAAAATAAATATATTTTTGTCTATTTTGAAAACATTTCCCTAAAAGTTTTGTTCGACTGACACAATGTTTTTTTATAAATGCAACCTTTTAAGAATTTCAGGATTTATTATGAATAGGAAAAAACTGGTACCCCCAAACCATTGTGTCTGGAGAGAGAAACTTGTTTTAAGAGTTAGGGGAGAAATCTGCTTTCATTACTCCTGACCTTTCTTCTTTGGGACAAAATGGGGAAATATTTCTGCTACTACTTCTCCATTTTCTCTTCCCTTTCTGTAACTGGACACTGAAAAAAATGTGAGGAGCAGGGAGCAGAATTTCACATGAAAACAAAACCTAGTTCTTTAAGTTGAACATCTTGCAGAACATCTCCTCATGCCACAGAGTTCAGCATAGGCAGACTGCGCACTGGTGTGTGAAACAATCTAGGGAAGAAGCACAGTCACCCTGCATCGTTTCTCAGCCCTTTGAGAGCCCAAATAAATAAAAATAAGAGTGAAAAGGGAAATAAACCACTGGCCACCTCTTTGGACATTGCCACATTGATTTTCCTTTGCAATTAAATGCAACTTAATTTTGCATTTTGAATGCTATCACATTCCTCTTTGATTGTCCTGTCTGTTTTAGAGAGAGAGGAACATCATCTAGATTGATTTCCTTTTTTGCAATGGTTTTATGAACAGTTTTTCAAATACAGATGTGACAGATGAGGCATGGCCACCCTTCAGAAATGCTTCTGCTATCTAACCCAGCTCACCTCAACCAGGGGCTTGGAGGCATCTGAAGCTCCACTCCACAGGGAAGGAGTCCATCTTTGTTTTTCCTTCTTGGAGTGCCAAGCCAGCTTCTCACAGAGCAGCCCTTTTTCTCTTCTGTTTCATCTTTCTCACCCGGCTATGACTTTCAATTAGGGGATTAATGTAGTTGTGCAGGACTTCACCCAGGTCCAAGCAAGCTCCATTAATTCCTACTGAATTGGAGAAGGGTAGAAAAAAATCTCTTTTAATCAAAATATGGAGAGGGCAGTGTACAAAAGAATGCATTGCTGGTCAGGGCAGATTAAGGGCAGCACCCATGCCAGTGGGTCCCATCATTTTGCAGGCATGCTGTGACCTCTGTGCATCATCCACCTCAGCCAGTCCTGCATGGCTGTGCTGTCCAAGGCAATGCAATATAGAAGTGAATAACACCTTCTACCTGACCTCATCACTTTGCTCTGGTTGAGGTGGTCTTAGAAAATCCAGGATCTCACAGATGCTTTCCATAATCTGAGTCCATTTTCAGTCAAAAAAACCACCGAGCTGTGAACCTCCTTCAGTTTTGGAGAGAACTAATGGACAACAAAAGTGCAAAGTCCTGTCTTCAGGGCATTTCTTCAGTGTTCAGCTGCAGAAGAGAGGCTTTGGGGTAAAAAGGGTGTCTCCAGCTGGCTGTAGTCTGGCAGGCACTGTAGCTGGCCAGCACAACCTATACTTGCCTTCATTGTTGAAGTCCCCTGTGAAAACACAAGGTAGGCAGTGAGCATTACAGAAGAATTGGCATCACTAAACTAGTTTAAAATATGCTGCAAATATTTCATAAAATATCCAAAGGGAGATTTATGCTCACCATCCATTCCAAAGTATGTATAACAATTCATTCAATGTCATACACTAGAAACTAACACTTCTTTCCCCAAGGAAATCGGTCTGTGTTCACTCAAAATACGTGCACTGCTTACAATCACATAGTATCTCATAAACAACTCATTCCAGTGTGAGTCCTGTATGTTTAAAATTATGTATTAAACCTAATTTGCGGTATTTTGGATACAGAAGACAGAGAAACTTACAGACTTTTCTGGCTGATTTTTCAGGTTGGTGCAAACGAGTCTGCAAAGACACATATGCATATATCATACGTATGTATATACAATCATCTGAAGTCTTGAAATGTTTAGGAAAAGACCCAAAAGCTTGATGGTTCACTTCCAAATCTGCATCATTTTCTTTTTTATTTAAAGGTCATGTTCTAGATCATTCCCAATCATAATCAGTCAACATAAGCTCCAGATAAGGACTGTCTGACAGCTGGATATTAGAAGAAAGCTCTTCTTCATGCATGTTTTAAAATCTTTACCATTAATCTTGCCAAGAAATCTCAGTTAAATGATTGTGGAATATTACATCAAAGCTATCCAGTGATCAGCAATGTGACTTATTTTCTGACAAGTACAACTTTGTCATTTTTATCTGATGGTCATCACATCTTCACACAAAAATAACTCTCCTTTTTCTTCTCTCCCCTATTTTCCCCCCAGCTTGACTACAGTGCAGATTTGTATTCTTGGCATTCTCATCCCTGTTTGATGAGTTTTAGTAAAGTCCAACTGTCATTTTGTCCCCAGAAGCAAAGCAAACACTGCCTTAAACTGATAACAACACAATTTAGCTGCCCCATAAACAGTCATTTTAACTCCATGATATGTGGCTGCTCCTTCAACATTCAAGCAATGGAAATGACATCATTATCAGGCAACTCTAGATGATGAAAAATGGCCTACATTAGGGAACACTGTGAACACAAAAAATGTTCAGCTATCAGTCATCACCATTGTAATGTACTTACCTCTATCTGCAGATTTAGACCTAGGATGAGGCTGAACTTGCAAGAGAAGAAAACACACTCTGCAAAGTATGTTTGTATAATTAAGCTGGAACATCTCTGCAATTCTGAGGATGATAGTTGTGCAGAGGCAAACAAAAGCCTGAAGGATAAGTTATTTCAGCCACACCATAAATGTAAGGATCCTCAAGGAATATGGTCTTATAGACACACTGTGGCTGTTAAAAATAGAAATCTAGGGTGATTCTTTCTCAGGATTAAACTTACTATTTTGTATCCAAATTCTCCTGCAGGTTTTTTGCTTACTAGTAGGGACACCATTACTTTGCAGAGGTCTTGCAAAAACATATTCTCTGCAGTAGCTGTCACTCCAAAGGTAGCACTACAGCCTTGCCTGGTATGAGCCCCTCAAAACCAGACCTGTAAAGGAGAGGGCTCCCAAAGGCAGTGGAGATGCCTGCATGAGTCATACTGAGAGGGCACAACTGGGCCCGACCTCTCAGAGAGTTACCATGCAGTGAGGAGAAGAGTTAAGCAAGGAGCAGGATTTCAAACTGAACCCAAGAGCTGACCCGTCAGGAGATGCTGCCACTGTCTTGGGGAGAGAGGGTTGATTTCTGAGTAGCAAGAGCTGAGCGGTGACAGAAAGCGACACTCTGAAGTTCACAAACCTGTCTAAAGCTGCTGTGGTACTGCCTATGGTGAGAGCTTGTAGCTTCCCAGCTGTGACTAGATGGGACAGAGGAAGAGGAGCAGTGAGAAGCAAAGGGAAGGTTGTCCTCAGAACACCTTCCTGCCCAGTGCAGGGAGCCCTGGAAAGACAGACTTTTCCCAGGAGTTTTAATGTTAGTATCCCCATGTTGGTAAGGATGAACTGAGACTTTGAGAAACTCTGGGTAAGTCAAGCTTCCTTGTGCATTACAGAAATATTTTAGTTCTTGAGTAGCTTAGGGCACTCAAGTAAATACTCAAGCAGAGTAAAGGATCATGGTATCTGGTAGAGCACTAATGGAATATCAAGAGTTTCCTTCACCCTGTCCCTCACTGAGAGGCTTCATTTTACATCCATTCAGCTCTCCTTGCTCTACTAATTGCATGGGAATGGGATTAATTCTCTAAAGTGTACCTTTCTATGACATATAGTGTCCTACACAGACCAAGAGTATTTGGACACTCTGTAAGTGTAACCTCATGTAATGGGAGGTTGTGTTAACTCTTTTCTCCTTTTCGCTACCTTTTACATCACAACAAACAAAGTGAAGCTTGCAGGTCTGCAGTACCTAGCAGTGGTACTGTAAGTAAAAATTAGGAAGTCTTCCTCAGCTGCTCTGTGGCTATCTGTGAAGGCACATAGTGAAAACTGGATGACGGAATCCCAGTCTCCTGGAAGGCCAAAACTAGAGGAACCCTGGACACAATTTTTCAAGCTGGAAGGACTCTTGAGTCAAGCGATCACCTCCTTTCAAAATGAAAAGGGAAGAGAGACACCTTTTCCTCTTCACAAAGATTACGTGAAATGTTTTGTCAATATTCTGTGCAGTATAAATATGAAGACACTACTGGCTTTCTTAGCAACTTGTTTAGGTGCCAGAATAAAAGATTTTCACCCTTTGAAATGTGTTAGTAACATCTTCTTTAAAAAATGAAATTATGAAAGTTTCAAACCAAGTTCCTTTTAGGTGTTTTCTTATAGAAACAACATAGAAATTTCAAAATGTTTCTTCCTCCTGAGTTCCTAGTGGCTTGAATGGGACTGCTGTATACTTATGAAGCCCAAGCAAAGCATAATTTCTTTGCCATCTCCAGCTTCCAAAATCTTAGCACATTTTCCTATGCTTTATGTTCTTAGAGTCTCTCTACCCAAAGCAGGAAATTACAGGAGAATTGCAATTGTCATTTGGGTTTTGCTTCATTTAGTCTTTTCAGGAACATTTCAAGAATGGTTTTTATCCCCGTGTTTATTACAAAAAGCTTGAGAATGTGACTCATAGAGGCTCAGAAGCTGGCATAAAGCTGAATAAAGGGAAATACAAATTTACAGCTCTGTAATTTCAGAAACAGTGCTACATGTGGTGAAATGGGACAAGAAGAGGTTGATACACAATTTTCGCATGCAGAGGCTCTAGCTGGGATATTGCTTCACAGTCCAGGGCAAGGACAAGTATGGCCTGAGATCTTTGCCTAGAGCCAGCCCCAGGGCTAGGGCTCCCAAAGCTGAAAGGGACCACAGCTGAGCAAAGCACTTCCAAAGAAACCCTTTTGTATTTCTTTCTCCATGTTACATTTTTCAGTGACATAAACAAGCAGAAAATTATGTTCTGTGCTCAGAAAAGCAAAGACTTGTTTCTGCAGTCTTTAGATGCTGAGCTTTAAAACTGTCTTTCCCTGCTTTTCATTGCCACTGCCCTCAGCTGTGCTGCAGCCTCCCCACTGCAGAGTGAAGACACCTCAGGGAGGGAGCCTCAGGTGCTCAGCCACGTGTCTGGCCAGGGGTAACTCAGGGCTCCTAGGTGTTACTGAGTATTTCTTGTTTCTACCCTTCGGCTGCAAAGGAGACGTCAAGGAAAGACAGACTTGCTTCTCCACTTAAAACTCTGAGCTACTAGTTGTGACAGTGCTTGGGAGAAAGATTAAAGGGGTGGCTCATTGCAAGCTCAGAAAAGCTTTTCCCAGGGACTTGGATCAATCTCAGCCCCAGGGCAGAAGTGCCACCTCTTTAGGCAAGGAGGTGAGAAATTCTCTGATGGTTATGGTTTTCAGCAAAGATGAGTAAGTGAAAGAAACTTAGACTCTAACAAACACCAGAGCTCAGGAGCAAGGAAATACAGAGCAGTGAGTACAAACAAGAACTGTCTGTTTAGCAAAAATAATGAGACAATAGCAGATGGTCAGAAAAGGATTCACTGGGGCTGGTAGAGAGAGTGGGAAGTCTCTTGGGCTGCATGGTTGCTGCAATAGTTTTATTGATTTATTCCATGTTTTGACCTTATCTTTGGAAATCTATCTCAAGGAAAACTTTTAATGGGCAAACATCTTAAAAATATTACTTCCTGAAGGGAAGAACTCTTTCTGGCAGTGCCTTTGATACTCTTAATCTTGTCCTTCTCCTAGAGGAAGTGACTCTGTCCCTGGCCCACCAGAGATGGGTTTGGGCAGTGGGGTACACCTGGAATAACAACCCCCAGGCTGCAGCTCACTGCTGATTTCTCAGTCTGATGTTGAAGAGAAATTGAAGTTTCATCAAGGAACATCTTGCTGGTTCACCAGCTCAGCTTCACATCACATCATGATGGGGGAACCACTGGTTACTTTGGTAGCATCTCTTAACCCACACAGTGGGGATCGCTGCCCCAGGCTACTCACTGCCCTCCACGTCTCTCTCAGAGCCCCAGGTATCTCACATGCCCCACACTTCTGGCACGGACAGAAGTGGACAAATGTGTGTGTTAGAGCTATCTGGTTATTAACAAGAAAAAGGTCATCCTCCATCCCCCCCAATCACATCAACTGCAGTTCATCTGAAGTTTTTCGACACTGTCCCCCTTTAATTTTTCCCCTCTGATGGCAAAGTTCCTGTCTAGCTAAAATAAAGGACCACAGGCTCTAAATGCTTTGCCGATTACCCAAATTCTACACTTTTAAGGGCAGTACAAAGTGGCAGGATGTATCCACATGTATCCAGAAGTTTGGGCCCAAACACTTCTAAAGCTGATATTCCCCTGTCTGCTAAGAACTCATATCACTAATCTGTTGGCAGTCAAACTCTCTTACATCTCATTCATCAAAAGGAGAAGGGTTTGACTTGTTTCTTGGAGCTATAATCTATGTGGTATTAACTAGAATGAAAGATGGAATACATTTAGGTATGCAGAGAATTAAACAGAGTTTAAGTAGATTAAATAATTTAAATGGAGTTAAATGCTGGGTTTTAATAGGTTTCGGCAAGAAGATTATTGAAGAGAGGATATTAATACATACTGGTATATAAGCACTCATAAAGCTGGTGGAAATTCCTGTGAACAGAAATATGAAAACCATTGACCAGACCCCTGACCACAATGGGGTTATGACAGAATCCACTAAGTAAAGAAGAACCACAACTCTGCGTTAAAAAGACCACAGTTTCCTTCTCTGATTTATTCTCAGACCTCAAATTCCTAATAGCAATGACAATTCCTGTCCACAAGAATAACACTAGCTAATAGATTCTGTCGCTGGTCTCTTCTGAAAGACAGTTAGAATGACCATATCATTAATTTTCCACATCCTATCAATATTCAGAGAGAGCAAGAATCCCTTAACTGTTCAAGCTGTATCATATGTCAGTAAGAGAAATTAGAACAAAGTGTAGATTTCTTCATCTACAGCAAAGATTCAAACTGCAAAACTCTTTGCACAATATCTAAATGAGTCAGAGAAATGCAAAATAACAAAGAAATAATATGAAAGTTTTTTTAAGTTACTAAAAAAAAAAAGAAAACAAAAAACCAAATTCATCTGTAGGGAACAATCTTGGGGAAATTATTCCAGGAAAAATTTGTTCACTAACATACAGCGTTGTATGTCACATGGGCTAATTATAGGAATGAAAGCAACATAGGAATTAGATGGTCTTTTCAAGCCTGTAAGGAGTGTGAACAAAGAATATAATTACACATTGAGCCTGTTGATTAACCAATTACTAGTTAAAGCAGATTTAGACTTTAAATTAATTTAGTTCTGAATTCTGGGGATTTTTGGGCTAAGATAAACAGTGTTTGAAGATTAATTATCCTTGTCTAAGATGAAGGAACTCATTTTAATTTTGTTAGCGTGTTGAAAGACTGGCTGCTGCATGGGAGAGGGTATACTGCAAATCTCAGCAGTATTGAACTGACTGACTAAAGTGTATTTTGAGACTCCTAATCACTCTAATCCTCACAGAGAGTGGCAATGTTACACATGACATTGTGACAGCCCAAATTAATATTTAAATGGAAAACAGACCAACATTTACCTAGATGAGAAAGTGCACTTTCTCCAAAGGACCAAGGGAAGTCCAGCCAAGGACTTACAAACTCAATAGTGAGTAAGCACTGTAGCACAACTTTTCATGCACCTTTGCCCAAAGAGAAAGTAAAGGTGCTGTTGTGGCACCTGCCATTCATTCTGCCACACCACAGCATACTGACTGAACTGTGTGGAAGTACTAATACAACAATTTTCCTTCTCTGTAAGTAGTCCAGCTATAGCCCCAGGGAAACGTTCAGTAAAGGAAAGATGTCACAATTCAATAGCTGTCCTGGCACATGGATAGATTTTCTCAGCAACTTGCCTACTGAGGTGCTCAGCTGCCTAACGTCCCCTGCCACACAGAGGAGCACAAACACTGTAGCACTGTCAAGTGTCCTGGGCCAGCACAGCCTGCTGCTGCACCAGGGCTTCCTGCCCCACATTGGGCTCTCCATTAAATGTCCCTAGTCTGTCCCCATCACGGGTCACCCATTGGCTTCGCGCTGGGAGTGTGTTGGAAGAGAAGCACACCACCTTGCTTGCTATTTCCACAGCAAGAAGTAGCCTAAAAGTTAATATAAATGCTACTTTTAAAATTAGGCTGGTAAATGCAGACAACAAAGGATACCTTTTGGGAAGATGAAAGCACAAAAAGCACCACTTTGTCACTGCCTGCTGAGCACCCACTCCTCACTAAAACAAAGCATTGTTTTCACTAAACTTCGATGCAGTCCAGTAAGACCTTTCCTTACAGCCTCATTCCTTAGGCAGGATATTTCCACTGAAGTCAGTATAAGCCATTTTAATTTGCAGAAACAAGCAGAAGGTACAAACTATATTTTTGGAATATGAAAGCCCATCAGGTCTGGACCTCTTTGTGCTAGGTGCTGGAACAGCAAATGGGGGGACACCCCTTACTGCAGAGAACACGGCAAAATAGATGCAAGGTTGCAGAAAATGATGAAATAAATGAAGGACTGAAGATTGCCTGCAGAACAAGGCAAGTCCAGTGAGGTTTCCAGAGTCACATGAGGCAAACTAGATCTAGGAAAAGCTAGGACTGCAGGGAGCATGGTCAAAGAAATAAGGCATCAGCCACTCCCACTGAACAATATCCCCTCACATCTCTCTGTTCTCAGGTCAGATGAGCCTGACATGTTTGTTCCTTCCTCAGGCCAGCAAGTTTTTATGGGGCATCCAGAGCTGCCTCAAAGTGAGTTGCAAGCCCCAGCCAGGATCACTAAAGGTGAAATATCTGCTCTCAAAAAGATCCCTCTCCCATTTTCTGAATTAATTGGGTTGTGGGAATAATTGCAACTACTTCTGCTCATAAAGCGCTCACTGTGGAGGGTCCAGACCTTTACCCTAAGTAAACAGTATGATATATGTATATCAGTTTCTTCCCCTTAAAACCCTTTCCTTGAAGCGTCTCGTGCTTGAAACATCTGGTGCTCCAACTAAATCCCAGGAAGCATGCAGTCATGTCCTGTGAACCCACACTGGGTGCTGGTAAATTCAGAGCCATGGGTTTATTATCCTTAGGTTGCTTTATTGGTTTTTATAATATTACTACTTCAGCCTGACTAGGAGTCCAGTCTTGGAATAAACTTCATTTTGCTAGGTGCTGGGCAAAGACATGGCTACAAGGTTCCTAGCATATTGCACTGGTGGCAATTTCCAGGTAAGGGAATTCCCAGATAAGGGAATTCTGTAGAAAAATTCCCAGATAAGGGAAAATATACTGGTTTATCCCCCATTTCCAGGCCCTAGAGGTAGCTGTCTTTTGGTCATGAAGATATGGCATACATACAAGGCATACATACACTAAAGGCTTCAGGTGAAATATAAATTAAGCAGCAGCATGACAGAGAAAAAATTTGTGTTTGGAGACCATCTTCAAAAATAGATTTCTGGCCAAGTACTCCTCCAGTGTGATGTCTAACAGTTTCTTAGCACAGAAACTCACATCTCTTACAGCAGACATCACTTACAATCATTCTTTTTAAAGAAAACCTGTTCCTGTAAACCTGAACACTTGAATCCTTACAATTGACCTAAGCAAGTATCCTAGCACAAGTAATTTTCAGAAGTAGAGGAGACAGCTTTTTTCCTCTCCATCCTCTCCTCTTTTAGTCATGCTCTCACATTCCCTCTAGTGCTCTTCTGCTTCCACAGTGCTCAGCCAAAGGGAAAATTCATGTCCTGTTTTTCAAGAAACTGGTCTGCAAGCTGCAGAACCCACAAGCCCTGGTCTCCCATGGGCAGACATCTGGCAGCAAAGCCTCAGCTGTGCTTTTTCCCCTGATTTTATCTCTCTTTCAAAATATTCTCCTCTGCTTTCAGTCCATGCCAGTGCCCCATCTCCAGCTGGACTGGTAGAAACCCACTCTGTGTCTGGGTGTGGGAAAAGGATGTATGGCAATAGTGGTACACCAACTTCTCACAGCAAGGACAAGGAAAAGGGAAAACAAGGGCAGGAGCAGCATCAGCTGGATCAGAGGAATGGTGGGGAGGGAGAGAGCGTGGAGGATGAGATATACTGGGCCATGCTCCCCACCTTTCCTGATGAGCCATAGGCTGGTGGGTTCACTGCAGCTGGAGATGTGGGAAAGCTAGGTCCAGTTGTAGCTCCAGCAGATCCCCACTGAGCCAGGGTAAACTGGGTTTGCAGCCTGGGCAGCTTTGCATAAAAAAGGTAAAATTTCCTGTGCTGATTGCCTGCAGGTTTTCCACATATATGTATATATATCCAGTTGTGCATTGATTTTAAAAAAGTACTTGCCATTCACTTTTAGAATGAGCTGCCTTGTTCTGGATTAAATTTAAAGAAAACATCAGCTTTAGGCTAATGCACTTGACAATAAGAGAAACAACTAGGAACAGACTCTTATAATGGAAAATATTGTGTAGGCCTTTTAAAGGAGGTGCCACCAGTTTTGCCTGAGGTTATGAATTACTCACTTCAGCCTTTGCATCTCATGTGAGCTTCACAAGACTGGCAGTACCATTCCTGATGGAGAATGGGCAGGCAGTGGATGCTTTGATGGTGTGTCAGGGCACCTGGTCACCAAGCGGTGCTTTTGGATGGGGAAGTCTGGCCACCCCTGTCCTGGTGGCAGCACCCAAGGGCTGGCTGCTGCAGCCACCCAGCCCTTGCAGCCAGAAATCTCTCCAGCACACAGCAGCACTGAGACACACAGCTCTCCCTCAGCTGAAGACATCCAGAGTATTTACTTGATTATTGACATGCTGCTGAGAGTTATCATATCCTCAGAAGCTCCAGTCGGTGCCAGGGACTCAGAAACATGTGTTTCTCCTTGCTGTTGTACACCAGAGTTGACACATCTTCTGCTTCACCTGCAGCTGCCTGTGCTGCAGCATACTGCAGCTTGGGTACATTCAACTCCTCCAAGCACCCAGAAATGTGAAATGACAACATTGCTTGTAAGATCATTGCTGCAGGACTGGCAACAGGTTTTGCTTTGTGAAATTAAAGAGGCACCCAAGGGCATCTGGAGCTGCTTCTGTCACTGAATCCTGCCTGCCCAGCACAGGGTGTCTCAGGAGGCTGTGCTGTGCTCAGTGCTGGTGCTGCTGCCCTCAGCATCATCTGTAGCTGTGATTTATTTTTTTCTACAGAGCTGGGGGTAGGTGAGTCACACTGCAAAACAGCAGAGGATTGAGAGACCAGGCCCATGCTCAGCTATGCCCAGGTATTCCCAGGAGGTCTCCACTGCTTTCAGGTAGTTCCACCAGCAGCCAGAAGCCACGATTTCAGTGGCCTGAAAGAGTGAATAGGCAACCGTTCAGCAGGCAGCCCTCTGCAGGGGCTCTAGATGCACAGAGTGTTCATGTGTGAATCACTCTTGCCTCACCAGCAGGAAACTGCAAGCCACAGGGACAGTGATAGCAAGAGAGAGACACATTGCAGCATGCTGAATTTACAGAGACTCTGCATGAAAGGGCACAGAACTCCCAAGCCTCTCTGTGGTGGCTTCTAAGGGGCTTTGCTCTCTGAAAAGGGAAGGTGTGTGGGTTGCACTACTGTTGCAGCAAGTTATGTTCAGGCAGTGTACAGGAGCCAGACAGGCTCCCTGAAGTTCAAAAATAGGAAGGATCTCCTGACAAAGCAAGACCCCAAGATCACCCCCTTGCCACAGTCTGTATCATGCCGTGTGCGTGGAGAGGGAGGGAACAGCCTGCTCTTGAACCCCAGTTCTCCTTCACCTTTCCAAGAGGATACTTATGCCATCTGTTATTTCACAGCTGCCTTGCTCTGAAGACCACCTTAAGACTTAAGATGTCCTGAGGGAAGAAACCCAAGCACGGTGTGGGACGGCCCAAACTTGAACCTCCATGTTCCCAGCAGCAGGGACACAATCTGTTCAAGCCACATGGTCCAGCAAAGTCAGCTGGATGCTTGGGCACAACTAACAAAAGACAGTAGAGATTTCAGCTGCACAATCATTATACTGGAAGCAACTGGAAGCAACCCTTAAGGTGCCTTCAAATTTATAGTCGAGGGTGTTCTGAGTTCCTTGGGAGCAAAGATGACAGGAATCGCTTTCCTTCCTCTCTCAGTTGTGTAGAGTCCATGCATTTCACAACTGCTATGTTAGCCAAGAGGAAGAAACCTGTCAAGACATTTAGGTACTGATTTCTTGCTAAGTTCAATGTACTGGGTATACAAACAAGGAAGATCTTGACACATAGATTCCCTTTTTGATCTGACTTACAGTTTTGGAACATTCTCATTCCAATATTACTCCATTTGTTTTGGCCTTACATCTTTGGAGATATTATAAATAAACGCACAGAAAAAGAAAACAACTTGGATATACATAGCCAGTGGTGCAGTTCTCCCCCACAGGCATACAGGTACCCCAGAGGTAGTCAGTTGCAACAGTATAGAATGAAATCCAGCACTGGATTATTTTAGCGTGACATGTAGCAGCCAGTGATGATTAAATTAGCCAATACTTTTCAAAAATCTATCCACACATGCTTGACATTAAATGCCTGCATTAGTGAAGGCTACAGCCTCTCTATTCAGAGAGCAATACCCTTTGTAATTCCTTCTAAATTTATTGCCTTTAATGTCAATAAGACCTATTGTTTTCATACTGTGGGATAGGGTCAGAAGCGGGGAAGTGCTCTCTCTGCCCTTCAGAATTGGAAATATCTCACTCGAATGCTTTTTAACTTAGCTCCTTGCTCAGCTATGGAGAGGCTATTCTGGTCATAGGTTTGGCAATTTCTCATTCAATGAGACATTTCCAAGTAGACCAGTTATTTTTTCTAAGTAGATTTCACTGTACCTTTAAAGCAGGATTATGTGCTTACAGGTCTTACTACCCCTCAAAGTGGAGATATGATATTTAATAATTGGCAGCTTTTGAGAGGTAAAAATGAGAAGTTTTAAAGACATATTTAGTGTTCAGGTAGAAAAGCAGGATGGTCAGAGGAGCTCCCAGTTCTCCTCCAGATAGTCATGCCAGAATAGCAAGGCCACACAGCACATCTCTGCACCACTGGCACAGAAACTCTGTGGGTAGCTCAAAGCAAGCCCTGGAACCAGAGGCACCAGGAATGGTGCTGCATTGCCTTGCCTGAGCTAACTTACCCAGGGCTGGGCAGTTCACTGCACTAGTGCTGTACTGCTCCAAGGATATATTATTTTCCATCATCTGCTAACCCAACAGAGAATACCCTCCATCAAAGGTCAGGAGGCAACTCCCCCCATTGTACTGTACCCATGCCACTGAAAGTTTCCAAGGATCTTTCATGAGCCCAAGGCACTTCTATATCAGGTGAGATGCTTCCCTTAGTACTCAATTTTCACAATGTGGCTGGGTACTGGCTGCCATTGTCTTAAGTTCTGTAGTGCCTCCTTAGCCAGTGTAATCTTGGTTGCTGAGTTCAAGTTAGCCGGAATAAGGTGGGTAGGTATTTAAGTACACATAAATGCAAACTGGAAATGCCAAAATGGGTTAAAAATGCTCCAGTCCTTATACAAAAATTAGTCTGCAAGGCACTTTGATTACTTGCTTCTGGAAGTATGAGAGCTCCTATGTCAGAAAGAAGGTTAAGTTATTTGCCCCAACAGATCCATACAGCAGAGGTGAGGTCAGGTTTAGAGAGCTGGGTCCCCATGTCGCCAGTCCACCAGCGGGCCAGCAGGCCATATTAACACTATAATTATACATTTCCCATCTGCCTCTAGAGCTTTTTATTAGAGCTAGATAATTAAGCTCTCCTTCTGGCTACGTTCTTTTAATGAAGTGGCGCATGTAACACAGCCTGGTATTTATTAATGCTAATGAGTTTTCAAAACAATTTGAGACAGCAACTCACCTTTCACTTCTGTGATTGCAGTACATGTCCAGCATCATTCCCAGTTTAATGATGCCATGTGTCATGGGTCAGTCTGCTTTAGAAGGCAGTCTGTAACATAAAATACAGCAGTCTCCATCTGCACTCAGACTGTTCTGAATGAAAAGCAGGTCCAGGCTTGAACTAACAGCAGCAGATGCCAGCTTCCCCCTCCCTTTGAGGTGCTGATGGTGGTTTATTAATTTTTAGAACAAGGTCATAAGTTTATTTGCCTGCTGAATCTCAGTTAGCAACCTCACATCTCATAGGCAAGTAAACATAAGCCTTCCGAATCTGACACTCCTGATGTTTCTTAACACAGAGAAGCAAAAATGTAAACCTCGAATTTACAAGAGCCAGCAGAGGTTACATATTAATAGCTCAGTTGCTTGAGATGAGATGGTTTGATAAGCACAGATCAGCTCTCTGTCACCATGGTAGTCAGAACCATGCTGACAGCTGCCTGCCATGGTGGAGGGCTGATGTACATGAGCTACCTCAAGGGTCATTTTTTACAGAATATGGTTTCCAGTGCAAACACTCTTGAAGTGACTCTGATGCTCAGGATACATCCTTGGAAATATCTCTATGAGTAGATGCAAAGGGCTGCAATATATTTCTCTTTTCCTGGGAGACAGGTTCTGGGCCAGTGACTCCTGTTCCAATTGGGATAGGATTCTGAAAATTCCCTGGTCCCTGGTCCCATCCCAGGACCTGGATGCACAGCCCTGATCAGGGCTACTTCTGGAACAATGGAGATATTTTGAAGGCATGGAGGTCCAATGACATGACGATAGTAAGATGTAGGCACAGTAAACGGGTGTACATTGCCACATTACAACTGCAGGGGGATGTGGCCACACAGGTAGCCAAGACCGCATCCTATCCTACATGAGCTGCTGTCATTCCCTCCAGAGCCAGGAACTATGGGGTCTTTCTCCTAGCTGCAGACTCAGACTCCTGGCTCTGTCCTGCCTCCAAAGAACTGAGCCAGCCAGTGGCAACAGCTCCTGCCCTCATCCACAAAAGGGTGCACAAGGGGTGCAGGGCCATGGCCCCAAAGGCAGCTGCATGCCTGGGAATAATAATGGTCTCCTTGTCGCAAACAGTGTGTGGGCCAAGCAGGATAGTGAGTCCCTCCAGGACATCCGACCAGTTTGTGAGGGGCTGGGTCAGGGCAGGTGTACAACCTCAGCAGGCTTGCTTCCAGCAGGGATGGAAATAAGCCCTGCAGCAGCTCCTAACACTCTGGTCTCACTGGCTCAGGCACCACAGGATCACGTTTATTAATAAAATACAGGAAAACTAACCGTGACTGTTTATAAACTGCATGGGTCCAAAAACAGCTCACACAGAGGACCAATGCCACCAAGGACTCAGGAGTCCTTGCACTGGCTGAAACTAAAGCTGAGCTTTGTAGAAACACTGCTTAACTTTTATGTGAGACATTACCGAGTCTAATAAATCCCTGCATAATGCCTTCATTAAGTGGGATTTACTGTAATATGCTATATACGCTTTATGCCTCACCTGCATAAACGGCCATGTTAATGCTATAAATTACCGTGTTCATATTAATGTATAGCAGGCATCTCAACCAAGGTGAAATGCCTAATGGCATTCAGTAAGCACCTGAATAGCAAGAAAGGGTGAAACAAGAGAGAAGCTTCTCAAGTAATTGAGACAGACTGCATGAGTGCTGTAAACCTTACAAAATCATTCTTAAAAATAAAAAGGAAAAAAATATCTAAACCCCTAAAGTTTTGCATACCGCAGTATTAGTGCTAGACTTCAAGGCTTTCTAAAGGAAATTGGCTCTGATTTGTGAGATATGCATTACATCATAGTCTTCTTTTAGGACATTATGTCATTCCTGCTGAGACGCATTATCTCAGCTTGGCCCAGCATTAGCGATTTTTGCAGGCCTACTGCAGTGTTTCCAAAGCACTGCTGGGAAACGCAGATTGAAATCTGAAACATTTATCTTTTACAAAGCTGAAAAAAGAGGAAAGATGTTAACATCAGGCATCACTGACTTCCTTAACCCTCTCTTGGCTCTGCTTCTTACTGGAGCTCAGATTTGATGTTTTGGACATGCTGCACAAACGAAGCAACCTTTAAAAGCATACTTTAGAGGGGGCATAATACAGTGTTTCTTCCCACTCCCTGAGAATTGCCCCTGCAGCTGCCTGAAAAACACCTCCCTGATCTTTACAAGATGTCAACGTGAATCATATTGTACCTACATACACTGACAAGCTAGATTCCACAGACACGTCTGGAGCACATATTAAGAACAAAAGGGGAAGGCAGTGAATTATGTGACTCAATCTCTTATTAAAATTTTATGTAGTACCAAGCATCTCTCGTATTCTGTTTTTCAGCCCCTACAGAGATCATGCACACCCATAAGGACCTTCACATCCCAGTCTTTTTGAGGACACAACAGCAGAATTTCAGGAGGTTTATATTAGAGAGCAATTTTTACACAGGGACCTGAGCAGATAGTATCTCTTCTGACTTCAGCCATGAAATTAGCAGCCCATTTCATCTCAGTGTGTCCAGAGCAAGGTCAGAGGCTGTGTCATGAAGGGACCAGACAAATGCTTTCAAGATAAAGCAAGCATAATTCCAAAACCTTAGAGAATTCCAATACCTCTCTCCACAAAAGTACAATTAAAAAAATGAGTTGTGAGTGCTAAGAGAAAATGGGAAACATTCAACCATGACTAAATTTCAACTCCCTCTCTTGTTATAAACTAATTCTATTCAGTAGAGAGCTTTAATTTCTCTGTTCCATTTTACACTTGTATTGTATTTGGTGCTTTAGGGCTCTCTGCTACAGCTGTAGTATATTTTCTAAAGAAATTGCAACAGCAACTCCTTCCATCACGAATGTGTGCTTACTGGCATAACCAGAGCTCAGGAGGCAGGACATCCTTTAATCCTTCCAGACATCTCTTTCCCACTTGAGTAAAATATTATTCTTTCCTTCTTTTCCTTTTAGATTGCAGAGCTGGAAAATGGAGCATGAGGAAGAAGAACAAGTTCTCGTATGTACTTGACACCTGCTGTTCTCATCTCCATATTTGCAAGGTGAATTTTCTGGTTCTAGTAGTCTACTTGCAAAGGCAGAAATTTTATGGTTTAGGGTCCAAGGGCTTTTAATTCTTAATGTTCCCAAAGAGATGCATGTGACACGCCCCCCATCCTGCTACACTTTGCTGTTGTGACAAGGTAACACCACGTTAGAGGTAAAACTGATACACACAGGAGGAAAAAATCACTTTGTTTTGTTAAAGAGCCATTCATAAGAGCTGAAAAAAGTGGGTTTCCAGACATTTTCACTGAAAATATACTCATGGGATTTTGACAAGAATTCCTTGTGCCAAAAAAAAAGAGATAATGATCTGTAATACCTCACCTGAAGAAAACACAGATGTCATGACAAGACAGTGAATTACCCACTGACTGAAGTGTCAGCAAGGCAGCCCACAAACAGGTGGGCTGACTGGCTGCTGAGTCCTTTGGAAGGTTGGGAGTAACGTGGTATATAATATGGCAAGAGCTGCTAGATTCACTGCGGTGAAAAGCTGATATAGACTGGTGCATTATGGTTCTTGCATGGCTCAGGATGCTAGGTCACAATTCGTGGACAGAATAGAGTACATTGATCTGAGAGATCAACACTTCTGAAAGATGCTTCGTTTAAGGTACCACAGCAAAATGCACTTAAAACTCAGACCAACTAAATACAAATAATTTTGCTCTTCCCCCCAGGAACTTGTAAAAGTGAAGTCATAGCATTATGAAACAATAGGATCAAACACTCTCAGATTAGCAAAGTATAAACCCACATTATCTGTGGGACTCTAGCGGAGTTTAAATGAGAGTATAACTTGGCAAATGATGCCAAGCGATGGAGTAATAACAAACTGAGCTCCTTAGGAAGGAGGAAATTGTGCAAATTTCATGCATTCTCCAACCTGCACAAAGAAAGCCTCTTCTGGCAGAACCTGCTGAATGAAAGCTGTTGCCAGAGGCCACCACCCCAGCAAGAAAATAACACCTGTGCGCTGGGGGGACACAGGAAGGGATGCTCTACCCCACAGCTTCCCTGCAAATGGAGGTTCCCCCGTCCTGCAGGTTCTCCTGTAGATGGAGGTTCCCCCTCCCCTTTCCACAGTTCACTCTGCCCTCATGAGCTGCCAGCTGTGTGATCTCTCTCTGTGGCAGGTGTTGGTCTGGTCTCACATCCTATGGATCCCCCTTGTCTTTCCATCTCCAGCTCCCTGCGCCTATGTTTACAGCAGTCTGCAGCACATTCCTCCTCAAGGGCCTCTGGATACCTGGAGTGCCTGAACGGCCAGCTTGGGGCTTTCCCCTTGCCAGTAGGCTGTTAAGCAGCAAGGAACATTCAGGAGACGTCTCCAGTACCCAGCCCCAGGCAATGCACAAACTCAGCTGGAACTGCCCGAGGTCAGGATACAAGGGCTCCAGACCATGCCTGCATCTTGGGAGCAGACCCTGTATGACTAAGTCTCCCCAGAAGCAAGAAAAACAGTGAGGCCAAAGGTGAGCCTTACCATCTTCTACCAGAGCTGGTTCAATTCCCTCATATAGAAGGCTTTAAATATTCCTTCACCTTCTGTCCTTTTCATTCCAACATCTTCAGACAATTTAGAGGGATTTCTTTAATTTTAATTAACTTTAAATGCTTACTTTTTTTCCCCATTGGTGTGAATTAGCAGCCTATGCCTGATTCCCCACCGCACGGCTGTGGTTTTACAGCCATGTAACTCAAGCAATTTTGTACTTCCCTGAGTTATGAGGCTCACTGGTGAATTTATGTCAAGAGAAGACACCAGCCTGCTCCAGCCTGCTCCAGACCCAGTGAGAGAGCCTTGACTTATGGGGCTGCAGCTTAGAGCTTTAGCTCCAATTTAGATGGGGAAGGAGTCTCTTTTGTCAATAACTGAAATGCTTAAATATGTACTTTTGAAAGACCTGGGTCAAACTTGATAAGTTTCCCAGGGAAAAAAAAATGGCACAATATATCAAAGCTCAAACTTTTTGTGGGTTTTAACATTTGGGATTTTTTTTAAGAAATGCTGCACTGTTTGCAGATGACACAAAGCTAAGTGCTGCAGTTGACACATCTGAAGGATGGGATGCCATCCAGAAGAACTTGGATAAACTCTAGGACTCATGGAATTCTCATGAGGTTTAACAAGACCAAGTGCAAGGTGCTGCACCTGCAACCTGAGGAACCCTGGTACCAGCACAGGCTGGGGCATGGACAGATCACAGCAGCCCTGCCCAGAAGGACTTGGGGGTGCTGGTGGCTGAGAGGCTGGACATGAGCCAGCCATGGGCACTCCCAGCCCAGAGAGCCACACGTGTCCTGGGCTGCATCCAGAGCAGTGTGGGCAGCAGGGCCAGGGAGGGGATTCTGCCCCTCTGCTCTGCTCTGCTGGGACCCCACCTGCAGTGCTGCATCAGCTCTGGGGTCCCAGCACAGGAGGGACATAGACCTGCTGGAGGGAGTCCAGAGGAGGGATACTGAGATGATCAGACAGTTGGAGCACCTCCTCTCTCAGGAAAGGCTGAGAGAATTGGATTTGCTCAGCCTGAAAAAAAGAAGGCTTAAAGGTGACCTAATTGTGGCCTTCCAAAACCTGAAGGGAACCTACAAGAAAGATGGAGAGAGACTTTTCAGAAGAGCATGCAGTGGCAGGATGGAGGGACAAGGGAGATGGATTCTAACTGAAAGAGACTGTATTAGGAAGTCATATATTAGAAAAAAATTTATTTACTGGGAGGGTTGTAAGGCATTGGCACAAGTTGCCTAGAGAAGTTGTGGATGCCCCAATTCTGAAAGTGTTCAAGGCCAGGTTGAAGGGAACTCCAAATAACCTGACCTATTGAAAGGTGTCCCTGCCTTCAGCAGGAGAGTTGGGACGAGATGATCTTTAAGATCCCATCCAACCAGGCCATTCTATATTTTTATGATTTTCATTTGATGTTGAAGAACAAAACCTTTTTACTTCTTCTTTGGTAACACTGTGCTCCACTTCAAAACTGATTTAAACATCCACTTCTCTAAAATGAAGAAAAAAAGAAAAACTGTTTTGATAATATTAAGCAATGTTAAAATGAAACTGGAATACATTTTATGTGTCAGCCAGCATTTGGACATTATTTTAATTAAAGTCTTTAAATTTTCTTGTATTTTATCTCATGGTTTTCCCATAATTTTTTGTTTTGATTAGCCACACAATTACGAGACCTGTTTTTCACTCAGCTCTGGTCATAGCCCAGCAGTTATTGGTTCAGCAGATTCAGCACACCTATTCTGGGCAGAAAATGGTGGGACATGGCAAAAGCCCAAGCCCTAGTAGTGGACACCTGAAATTGCCATTCACTCCAAAGTCAGCACAGAAATCCATTTCTTATGTACCCACAGCTCTTGGTCTGTCCTGCAGCTTCCTGAACATGCCATGCCCTGAATCCTGAGGATTCAGCACATTCATTCATCCTCTGCCTAGTGTAGGTAATCAAGTAAAATTGTCTCTGACTACTGAACTGTTCTCATCTACTGAAAAAATATATTTAGCTAATTCTTTAAATTTTCTGCCATGTCCCAGCATTGCAGTCTAGTTCCTATGTCCACTGACTTATGCATTATCCTCTTAGCCCATTCATTTATTTTCAAAGAATTCTGTTTATACAATTCCATGTTATAAACTAATTAAACAGGGCTTGATGTAGTTAGCCCTGATTGAATAGAGGAGCTATGTAAAGTCACTGTGGTCATCCCTGGAGAANTATATTTTTAATTTTAAATTTTTAAGTGTACCCGTAATATACTACATCTGTCACTCTACTTTATAACCTTGTAACTTGAAAGACCTAAAATCCAAACTCTTGAGGAAAATTCATTCCAACTACATGTCAGTGGTATCCAGTCATCCAGACTGACCTTTCAAATCCCAGTATAAGATTCTGAGTGGCACTGCTCTCTGTACAACATGAGTGTCCAGGCAATGTGCTGGTATTTCTGTGGCCATCCTGGAGACAAATGTTGATGCAATATCACATTTCACTGTTATAGTTACTGTTAAGTAGATGTGTGCTTCTTGTTGCATCAACTTGCCATTGGCACAGGGTGGGCAGCTAGGGTTGCAGGGGAAGGTGAATTTCAGTGATACTCACAAGGATAGCATCTGGGAGCTAGGGATGCAAGGCTTATTCATTGGGAGCCTTGCTCCCTTTCTTGGAAAGATGTTGGGAAAGATGAAATAGGAAAGCCTTATAAATATAACTGTTTAGACTTTGAGAATATGAAACATATAAGTGAAATAGAATTGAAAGCAACTTTTGATGTCTAAGATGCTGAGCCTCTGTTACTGAACAACAGAAGAACAATAGTTTGGCTAGCTGAAGGTAATCCCCTTTTGATTAAACAATGCCCTTCTCCTCACCAAGAGCCCAAGGGTCAGAGCAGACCCTACCAGCTTGGCAAGACAGGTCCAAAGAGTAGTTTTTAGGGTTTAAAATATAACACAGTATGGTAATGTAATGATTCTTATAGGCTATATGTAAATGCTGTAGGATTTGTATATCATACTATATTGGTTAGTGTAAATTAGAATATNGACTCAGCCAGCAAGCTCTCATCTGCCCTGCTGAAGCACTACTTAGAGAGAGACAGGAGTTTTGGCAGAGGGCTCCTTTTGATGAGATTTTTTCATTCTTAGTGAGGGTGATTTTTGGATTGGCTTTATGTGAGCAAAACAGAGAAAGTGTATTCTTAATTTTAAATTTTAAAATTATTTTTATTAAAAANTGTCTAAGATGCTGAGCCTCTGTTACTGAACAACAGAAGAACAATAGTTTGGCTAGCTGAAGGTAATCCCCTTTTGATTAAACAATGCCCTTCTCCTCACCAAGAGCCCAAGGGTCAGAGCAGACCCTACCAGCTTGGCAAGAGGGGTCCAAAGAGTAGTTTTTAGGGTTTAAAATATAACACAGTATGGTAATGTAATGATTCTTATAGGCTATATGTAAATGCTGTAGGATTTGTATATCATACTATATTGGTTAGTGTAAATTAGAATATTCAATGTAGAAGAAGATTTAATGCATTGTAATGGGAACTTCTCTCTCTTACTCTTGTTCTCACTCTCTCTCTTACCTACTCTTACTCTTACTTTTACTCTCTTACTCTTTGCTCATACTGTTTTTACTCTATCTCTTGGTCCTGCTTCGAGCCGCGACTGGCAGCTCTTAGCAGGGCCTCTATACCCACGCCTTATGAAATAAACTGCATGCTCCAAGATCAGCTTTGACTCCAGAGATCTCTCATCTCCGTTTGTCCCACCACCAACCGTCCGCCTAACCACAGAAACTCATTAACATGCAATCAGAAAGAGCAGTAGCAAAATATATCAAATACTCTCCATTCGTCCCTATCTGGATTACAAGGAAGTGCAAGGGGATGTTGGGTGATACCACAAACAGGTCCAAACAGGAACAGGCTCGCACCTGAGAGAGAGAACAGTTCAGGGCATCAACGTGATGTGCAGAAATAGCTACCAACGCTCTCTGTTGCTGCCAGTAAAGATGTAAGCTTGGAGGGCATCCAGTGTTTCATATGCACAGTTTTCTTGGGGCTGCAGCAGGGGAGTAGAGGTAGCAGAAGGAATCCCCAGCTGTACTCTAACACAAAAAGGGTGACAGATTTGAAGCAGGTGCTGAGGCCACAGGGTGATATGTCAGCTTTCAAAATGCTGCTTGGGTCCACCTTGCCCTGATGCCTGCATCCACACTGCTGAAACACCAGGAGGTGAGGTGCTGTCTGCATTGCCCCAAGGCTTCGTGGGGTCAGGGATTGCTCTCTTGCTGTCCCCAGGAACACCGAGAGATGACTTGCAAACATGGTGGAGAGCCAAAATAACGTGCTGCGGCTCCTGTCCTCATTTGCTGCCTGAACTCTCTTCTCCCTCCAATCCATGTTGCAAAGGCTGAGAAGTGCTTTCTTCTCCCCTTTACAGTCAACGACTTGTCCACCCTTGCTCTGGCACCTCCCAAAAAAAGGAGAGGTTCTAGGACTATATCTGGGTGACAGAGACAGAAGACGTTTTCCGGATCCAGTAGCACAGGGATATGGCTTATGGGAGGGAAGAGCATCTCTCAGCCAGGAAGCAAATGACGGTCAAAGCCTGATGATCAAAGCAAGAGGATCTTGCTACAGCAGGATTAATCTACAGCAGTTGTAGATTTGTACTTTCTTCTCAAACATGAATGGCAGCTGCTGAAGCAGGATCTAGAAAATAGGTTTTCCCTCGGTTTGCTCTCTGTGTGCTTGGTGGCCACAGCACCCTTCCCCAGCAGAGCTGCAGGCTGGCTGTACAGAACCAAGTGAGCTCAGCTGACACAATTTTAAAAATTAACTCAGTGAGGTGAAAAGATCATTTTTCTCTCCAGACATTTTCAACTGCTTAGTTGCTTAATTATCTGCTACCAGAATATCTCCTATAAGCACCAGCAATTTTGCCAATTAGCTATTAGTGAGAACGGTTATTCCACTGAACTTTGTGCAGTTGAATAATAGGTTGATGTCCATCCCTCTGAGTATGACTAGATGGGGCAGATTCCCAGCTGGAGCAGGCTGACTTAGCATCACTCAGATCAAAATTTTACTTTCATATTTAAGAAAAAAAAAAAAAAGGATATTTCTTTTTCAAGAATACTGGCTTTATCTCCTCTTGTTTGGGTACTCTACCAACCACGTGCACTTTTGTCTTGCAAATAGTTTCAGTAGTGATCCAGTGAACATATAAATTTCTGCCTTGCCCATAATCTGGTTGCCAATATTCTCATTTTTAGAAACAGCAGCAACAGAAATCCCCCCAAAGACACAGGGTTAAAGTGAGGTTTAATGGAACCTCCTTTGCATTATGTCTTCCAGCTCCATAATATCCCAAGTATTTTAAAGAAAGGAATGGAGTTACATCACAAGCAATAACTACACAAGACCATTAAAACTTGGAATGGAAAATTCATACCCCAAATGTGATATTACAATTAGATCCATTCTGTCATCTACAGATAAAATAGCCCCCTCCCTCCAGAAATTAAGCAATCAGGTCCTGTCTTTCAAAGGCTTTGCAATACAGCAAATTCAGTATTTGTAGGTTCGAAGTTCTTGAATTAAGAGCAGGGTAAAAATAGGGCTGAAATACAGTTAGAAAGAAATGTAGTATTCTTCAGAAACTCCTAAAGAGAATAAAAAAAAAAATTTGACAAGTCCATTTCTCAGAGTTTTCCCTGGAAGTTTTGATAAAGCGTTTAAAATTACATCCCCAAGAACTGATCTGAGCTATTTTAAAACTATTTCAACTTTTTCAAGCATGCATGGATTCTGCAACTAATTCACAAGGTTTCCATTTTGAAGATCATCGTCCCTTTCTTTGCACTTTAAAAAAAATACATAAGTATATATATAAAAAATAAAAGCATCCTTAGGGCTGCAGAGAGCTCCATGTGATTTTTGATTAAAGCCAGGTGCAAGAGAGGTCAGCCCCAACTGTGCTTACGTCTGTGGTTACAGAGCAGCCCCTCTACGCTGCTGCTGGCCATCCGGCAGCACGGGTGAGACTGAGGCTGGCGTGCATGTGCCTGGTTCCAGCAGGGAAACATGAGATAACGGATCAGATATCCCACAGCTCGAGGTGTAAGCCAGCCCAAGACACTTCTGCCATTAGCTGACCCTGTTCAGCGTCTGAGGGTGTCTGAGGGTGGTTGCTGGGTGTCCAAGGCCTGTAAGACATTCAATCCCTGTGCTGCCAGGGGTCACCTGCCACGCCGCCGTGCACACCACACACACCCGGCTGACCCGGCACGGACCCCAGTGGCTCCGGGGGGTCTGGACACCCCTCTCCACCCTGGGGCGTCCCACAGGGCTGTCTGAGCTGTCCCATCTCTGCAGCAAGCAGAGGCACTAAGGGCAAATGGAGATGTCACTGTTGAATTTAGGTAGATACAGAGGTTGAGCTGGTATTCTCCACCACACCCTCCGTGAAATGCTTAACAGGAGGTACATATCCATCTTGCTGCCTTTGGGACAAGAGGTAGAGGAGCTCAGCCGCCAGCCAAAGATGGCTTTTTCTTCATATGTAGAGGAAACAAAGTCAGGGGAGGCCATGGGCACATGGAAAGGATAAATTCAAAGCCTGGTAAGGGGAATGGTAAGTGTGAGTCTACAACGCGGTCTCCTGAAAAAGCTGCCAGAGAAAGGTTCAGTAGGAGAGGCAGTGACATAACTGACCAGCTCCATGGATCCTGGCATGTACCAAGGGACCCACATTGTGCCAGGTCCTCTTCTCAAGTTGCCTCTAGGAAGAATGTTTACACTACTAATAGCTACTCACTGAAGGGTATTTATTTGCAAGCAGCCCATACTATTTTGTGTGTGTCCCCTCTCCTCAGTGTGACCACATAAGTGGGTGTAACACAAAAGCAAACTACACTTTTCCATGGATAAAAGCTTTTAATAGAAAGCTCCAAAGCATTTCCTCGGCAGTGAAGTATGGCACACATGCACAGTGGCCTTCTTCATTTCTGAGGAAACTGACCTTTCCCTGAGGGTTGTGCAATACAGAACTGTGAAAAGCAGATCCTTGGAGAAGTGGCTGACTCAGAAAGGGAGGGAGGAAGGTAAAAGTACATCTGCTCTCCTTGAGGCCAAGAAGGGATTGGAGAGTCAGGATGTTGTTATTGGGGAATTTGGCCTTCTAGGACCAGGCAGCTGGAGAATGGTGCACCATTTGCTCCTGTCAATGACTCCTCTCTCATGTCAGAGACTGCCATGGTACACGCTCTAAAAGTAAATGCAATTCCCACTTCCCACTGCTGTTGGGTGCACACCCTTCCGAGGCAAGCCATGCCTCCGCACAGACATCCTGCAGAGCAGGTCATGCCAGTAGCAACACATGGGGACACCTGCATGACAGCTAGGGCTCTTATCTCACTGGCTTCTGAGAGACCCTCAAAATTTCTCCTTATACCATAACTGACCATGGCAGTGCAGTACACTGGATTTTGCCATAACAGTTCTAAGTCCCTTTTCTCTGTCAGCTTGTTCAATATATGCCAACAAGTACTGGTTTGCTATACTGTCTTTTAAAATAGCTTTTCCAAGTTGTGCCCATCCTTTCTACCATCATTAAAGTTTTTGGCTGTTCCAGGAGAAAGTCTCTATCGTGAGAAAAAGCACCTAGCTGTGCCGTGCTGCCTTTATGATGCTGGCCCCGGCTCTTTCACTCCTCTGGCTGCAGGCATGAACAACAGGCTATGACTTTCCTACAACTCTTTCTGCCATGTGTTCATCTGGATAAACCTTCCTTTGGTCCTTTCCCCCATTCAAACTGAAATGCCTTCCCACAGAGCTGCTGAAACAAGTTTTCTGGAAATGCTAAGTTTCAGCAGCTCTAAATTTAACACATGAGTAAGGCATGAACCGTATGTTCAGAACATATTTAGGAAAATTTGGGGAAACCTGTCTCAGGAAGTGTTCCTTTCCTTGGTCTAACCACTGCGACATACCCAAAGTTGGTTTGACTCCCTCCATGCCTTGAAGCGGAGTGTGCCCTCCTGGGCACCAGCAGAGGTTGCCATGGTTTCATCAGGCAGTGAGGGTTGTGTGTAGCACACACGAAGAGCTGTGCATGGCTCTTGTCCTGGTGTGTCACCAGGACACAGTGACTCCAGCCATAGCTTGTCTTTGGTCCTGCCCAACCTGGGCTGGACCCCAAGACTAAGGAATTCCCTGTGCAGAGGCAGAGGAAGGACCTGGTGCAGACAATCCATTCACCATGTACAAAGGAACAGCTTCCAGCTTTGGCGAGACTGGGATGGCAGAACTAAAGAATGACCAAGACCAGGATCACTCATGGCTTCTCAGCCATATCCCTGACAAGCTCTGATAATAGGCCAAACACTCTGAAGCAATGATTTACTGACGACCTTCAGGAGCAATCTGATGAGCTCTTTGGAGGCCGAGAGAACCTCTGTCCCTCTCAAATTCAGTGTCAATGCTCACTCCTTACCTGAGGCAATTCATTTGGGTTTGGTGCTTTCCAACATGAATTCCAGTGGAAGATCAGAGAAGTAAAATTAAAAGGCAAATGATGCCTTATTATGAAAAGCTTAGAGTGGTGAAGAGGTGGAGGAAAAGCAAGCACAGAAACAGACAAAGCACTCATTTTACTGACCATGTTTGTGTTGGCCATTCTGCATTGGAGACTGCAGAACCTGCAGCCATGCCCATAATCCTTGGATACACTAGGCATTGTTATTAGAGTTTATTTTTGCAGATTGAAAAAGGGGATGCCCTTATGTCACTTGGTAGCAGCCTTTACAACATTCCTCCCATTTCATGTACGAGAAATGTTGCCCATGATTGACCACCGTATCTCTTTAGTTACTACCTGTTAAAGGCCACCATGCCCTTAGAGGCACATGAGCTCCTTTTCCTTAGCTTGTGTTACTTAACTACTTAGGTTATCATGGAGCCTGAATTTACCTTAAAATCTCTTCCAAAATTTAAAAGTTTGTTGTTCCATCAATGCAAGCAGCTTTGCTTCCAGTGCAATTTTTTCTTCCTTTGGTATCCTCTTTTCTAAAAATACACTAACAACTTGCACATATGGGAAGTAAAAGTTATATAAATAAGTTCAGGACTGGAAAAAGAGCACCACAGGGAAAGGTTCAGGAGTTTGATTAGCACACTTAGCAAAGCAAAGTGCTTTGCTGTGGCTCCTTTACGCAGTGAAGCTGAGTAGAGTCCTAGAGCCTAGAGTCCTAGAGCCCCTTTTATGCTCAAGATAAAGGCACAGGTAAAACCAGTAAGTGGAAATTTAAGATCCATCTTAAGATCCATTTAGCCAAGGAACAGGTTATCATTTTTAAATAGTGTGGGGGATAACTTTCAGACAAGCTGCCAAGGAGTGCAATAGCATCTTCTGACTGAGAGCAACAAATCCTTAGAAATTTTCACCAAAGTTAGAAGAGCATGCAGATAGCCTGCAATGTCTTCCAGTGTAGGAAAAACAGAGGAGTCTGGAGCAAATAGCCTTTTCTTGCTTCAGTCTTGGTGATTAAAAAGTAACTTTTCTGCAGATCGTTGAATCTGAAAGCAAGTTTAGACCTTCCCATGCTCACTGTGAAGCACTGGGAAACTCCTTTGATACACTGAAGATCATCAGGTTTTGCACCAGAAAGGAAGGTAGGTGAAGACGAAATACTCAAACCTGAATGCCATAGGCAGCCTTGTCTACTCATCTTACTTACTATAAGAAATTAATAAAACCATTACCTCATCAAACCTACTCTAGCCAGATGGTTATCTTGCTAAATAGATGGCTTTGCACAATAGATCAGCTTCATGCTGAGGCAGAAGTCCAGAACACTTTTGATCTGTCATCTAGAAGATGCTGCAATCACTTTACCTCCCTTCTAAGAACAGCAGGACTTTTCTGTTCAGACAGGTAGTGATGGAAAAGATTGCCAACAGAAGCAGGCCCTTGGTTCATGAATAACAAGGACATTAGCTACTTTTGCAACAAAAATTAGTAGCTACCAGAACAAATCTGTGATTTAGGACTCCCAAGAGGAGATGTTCTTTTTTTCTCTGTTTTTATAGCACTTTAATGATCATGAGCAAATAAAGTTACAATTATTTTCTGATGCTGCATCTTGAAACTATTATTTATAGCCTATATAATTCATCTCCAAATCCTGATTTTTTGGCAATGCAAAGCAGTAGATAGGCCAGGAGTTAATGATTATGAGCTAAGCGTTTATCTCACTTGGTACCATGCCGGCTTGTTCTACTTTCAGATATTATTTGCTCTTATGCATGCTGCTCTTCTGCCAAACCTGAAGACAAATTGCTATTTTTCCAAGAGAAAAAAAGTACCATGACTTGATTCCAATTAACACTGTAGGTTTTAGTGTAATCTTTGTATTGCTCCTTTTTTTCCGCTTTCCTATTTATCGCTATTGAGTACATGTCATCTCTTACACTCTACACTTCCAATGCTTTTCCTCTTTTCTGGTGTCTGAAGATATACTTGAGGTAGAGACATAGAGCAAAAAGTGAATTTTCAGCCTCTTATCTGAAAAGACAGGGATCTTACGGATCATATAATTTTTCTAGCATGTTTATGCATGTTCAAGAGCTGTCCCACTTACAAATATTTACTAAGTAGCTTTCTCCTGCACTGTGCCTTGTATTCCCTTTGCATTTGTCCTTATCTTTCATTTTTCACTTTGCATGGTGGAGGCCCAGGTTACTTTCAGGACAGACCTGTTTAATGCTCCCCAAGTGTTGCTGCTTCCTGTGCAATTGAAGAGGGCAACAGTGTGCAAGACTACAAAAGACCAAACCAAACCAGAGCAAAAGAAATCTATTCATTTTATTATTTATCTAGGAATCATTTCTTTGTATCTTGACTTTTCAGTATCAGTAAAGTGAAGTGACGTGAAGTGAAGTGAAGTGAAGTGAAGTGAAGTGAAGTGAAGTGAAGTGAAGTGAAGTGACGTGAAGTGACGTGAAGTGACGTGAAGTGAAGTGACCCAAAGATCAAAATGGAAGGTATTTTTCTCTATGGACCATGTTCCCCTCTAAGAGAATATTTTTCTCTGAAGTTGGAATTTGGTCACAAAACCTCTGTCATATTGTAAGCTGTTACACAGAGAAACAACACACAGTATATTTTATAATCCACCTGTGTTTACACTTTAATTTTGATTGAAAATTTGAGCTTTTGTAAAATTCAGTAGTTAAGGTGTTTGAATTATTCAGTCCTTTAATATCTGAATACGCAGTGAGAAATGCAGAATACAGGAAGGTACTACTCCTTGTGAAGATATTTACTTGTAAACCCACTAAAAATTTAAGCTAGTCAGAATATCCTCATGCTCTTATTTTTCTCATCATTGCCTTCCAGAAGGGAAAACTTTGCTTGGTTTTCACAAGTAGAGGGACCTTAGCTAATACTCTCATCATGCTTCATTAACCTACTGTTCCTATAAGATTAATTCTGGATTCTACTATACCTTTTGTCTTGTTATAATTTTTTGCTGATGCAATTAGAAGATTTTTAAAATGTAAAAAAAAAATTGCTATAATTTTATTTTGATTCACACTTCTTTACTAAAGCATATTTTACAGACATCAACTAACTGTTATTCATGTAAGATAAGTCTATTTTTTTTTATTTTTCCCTTGGTATTTAGCATTTTGTACAATCTAAACCAAAAGGTAGTTAATGCTTTCAGGTTTTCAGTAGCTTATGGTTTTTACACAGACTCACTCCAGCAACCTCAAACAAATACTGTCTAAAACGTCTTTGTCAGGGTTATTTTTCGTGTTTGTCAGGTGACGTGAAACATTAGGAAACGTCTGCTAGTGACTTTATTCATTATGTATTCATCAAACTGCAGTATCTACAAATACATTAAAAAACACAGTTAAATTAAGTATTATGATGCATAAAAGGGGAAAAAAATTCAGAAAATTAAGTAGATATTTAAGTTCATACATGAATTTGTGAATCCATGCATGTTCAAAATTGGACAATAAATAGGGTGTGCTTTGATTTTTTTAGAAAGAGAGATTCAGAATGAAAAATAATGGTAGTATTTCTAGCAGTGAATGCCTAACATTAGGAACCACAGCAGATAAGACCATTTTACTAAGAGAGACTATCTGCTAAGTGATAGTGCGATTTTTTTTTCCTTTTTTAATTTTCTCTGAAAAACAACAATACAACCAAGGAAATAATGTAAAGTTCATTACAAAATTGATTTTAAAAATCTCATTTAGCCTGTTTTCTACCTTGAGGCGTATAATCAAGACTAAAAAACACATCACAAAATCATAGCAAGAATAGCAGAAATAAGCAAATCTCACTGCTATTTATATCTGCTTTTTCAGCACCTCTTGTTCATATTGGTGCAATGATTTCTAAAATAAGAAAATCAGCTGGCTAGAAATTTCAACTCATTCCTACTCTTTAGGATTAAGTAAAACCTGAGCAGCTAGCATCCTGCTAGTCGTACCTGGAGCCACTCAAGCGTGCACAGCCTTCTTTTTATAGACTTTGTGGTGAGTCAAGGCGTTGGAGGCTTCCTTACAGCGCAGCAAAGGTGTATCTTCAGGAGAGGTGATAGGGGAATTGCCTGTGATAAGTGAGCACATTTCAGCCACACCTACAGCGGTGCCTTCAGCAGTGCACGTACCTGTTGAGGCGCTCTCTGAGCGCCCTGCAGCCACGCGCACACGGCCCTGACTAGCAACTGCGAGTCTGCAAAACCATGTTTGAACCAAGAGAGCAGCACCCAAATCACCTAACCTTACCAGCCCCTCAACTCTAAGGTGCCTGAGAAAGCATTATCAAGTGAAGACCTGTGCTCTGTGGAGCAAACAAACCAGGTCTTCTGAAAGCTTCCAGGAGTATCCTGTCTGACAAGGTACGGGCTCCTGCCTCTCTGTCCACTCAGTAGGAAGGGAGCACAGACACTTGGCAAGACTGCTTCGTACAGGGCATAAAATCTAAGTGCCAACTAGGTGGCAAAGACAGACACCTGAGTTAGGCTGGCCAGGCCCAAGCCCAAGAAGTTAGCCACCCTTCCAGGAGCACAGGGCACACCAGGAACTCCCTCCCCAGAGCCTCCCCGCTGGCGGCTGCAGGCAGCACACTGTGGGGCACAGAGCAGCACAGCCCCTTCACGCCTGGCACCGTTTCTTTACATGAAGACTACATCTTCTTGGGAGACGTAGAAGCTTCAGAGCCCATTCAAGAATGTGTCCCAAGAACAGAGGAGCAAAGTCACTTTGCATATGTGAATTCCAGCCATCCGAGCCTCAAGCTGAAGGTGTATTAGTGTGTCTGTGATGCTATACCAATGGTATGCAGAGTGTCATATTCTGCTCCAAATTAGCCCTAACACTTCTCTGATACATGGGCTGATTAGCTTTCTAGGTAGACACTCTTGCAATTCTCTTTTTAAAAGAGTGCAATGTCATATGATCCTTGCAGTTTCTCTAGGGACAGCAGACTGCTCCAGGAGAGAGGCTGTGCTACATCTGTCAGTAGCTTGAAAGCTGGCATGGGCACGGCAGACAGTGACATCACCCGTCCGCTCAGACCTAGCACAATGCCAGCTGGTGGAGTTCTGCATTTTCTCCCCAAGGGTTTCTTTCCCCCTGCACAGTGCTTCTTCTCTGTGGAAGCTACGGCCCAAGGCAAGATATGACAATTGCACTGACAGCAAAAGACAGAGCATGTGGGCATCACTGCTGCATTTCAGCCAGCTCAGAATCACCACAGAATTCAGGTCTGAGGACAGCAACTATTCCTTGTGCCTGAAGCTGCACAGGACATGCAGGAGGACACAGGAGTGTGGCCAATACTGTTAGTGCAGCCATTTGTTAACAGATCTACTTTCATGAAATGTGCTGCAACCTCCCTCTTGACCTCCTACTAATTTAATTTAAATTGACAAACTAGTTCAAACATCATCAGAGTGACCGACAGAGGCTGAGACTGCGTAAAAAACAAGACATGAAAATGAGGAATAAGACAGAGAGAGGAGAAAGGTTTTTCTAGGATACTATAGATGAAATACATGTAGTATCTAGTAACTATCCAGCTAAGTAACATGGGTGAACATCAGTCATCTGGCAGTAAGCGGATTCTGACTTCCTCTGACTTCTATAATGCAGAAAAAATGCTTAAGAAATACTGAAAAATTAAAGCATACCCTAAAAATAATCACATTTAACATCAGCTCTGAGACAATAAAATGAAGAAAACAATACTCTAGTACATGGGAAAAAAAAAAAAAAGAATGGCAACTATATTTCTTGTTGCAAAATAAATTTGGGCTGCTCCTTAAATCTCTTTCCATTTCACAGATCCAGAAATGAACAGAAGGAAAAATATGCACAGTCTAAGAGAACATTTATTTTTAAAAAATGCCTGTCTATTTGCTGGAACATCAGAGAATTTAATAGCTAAATGCTGTGTACCAGTCAAAAAAAAAGGAAATTACAAATAAGCCAAAGTTACTTTAGGGAGCAACTATGCCTATAAACAACAATAAAAATAAAGTCCTGTAAAACCAAAAAATAGAGTTTATTGTGTTTTACCTTCTGACCCCAATCAGGAAAGCAGTTCTCTTTCCTAACTGCTTAGTTAGCCCCTCCTGCCACATAAATAGGTGACAAGTCAAGCTGCAGCCATTATACCGGTGTCTGGAAAGGATTATTGTCACTATAATCTGAAGAAAAAATCTAATAATAGAAATACTGAGACATGTAGATGAGGCTTTCAAAGATAAGCATAATGATTTTGTATGCTCTTTGTCATCAATCAAATATTTTCCTGTGCAACTGACCAGCTTCCCTAAGCATGTACAAACCAAACCCTGTAACACACTTGTCTACTGGCTCCACTCTGCACTTTCACCCCTCCACGGTTTAAGTTGCCAAGAACAGCTCACAGGAAAGACAGAACATGATTAACTTTTTTTCCAAGGAGTGAAGACATCAGTCTACCTGGCATATTCATGACCCCATTCCATAACTTTTGGTTTGAAACTCTCCATGATGGCCACAGAAGAAAGATTGCACTGCTATCTCGCTCCAGCACAGTGTCTGAGCATTCTCTCCCGTGACAATAGCCTCTGTCTAACATGTCCTGCTACCTTCTTCTGTTTCTCTTCCAGACAATATGAAAATCTGCAGGATGGTGTGAAGTCCCAAGAACACAGTGGTTTATGTCAGTGTGCACATGCTATTCTACGTGCCCTTAACACGGTCTGCGAAAAGTGTTTCAGTATGCCCTTCAGGAAGATGTTTCATCCTTAATTTTCTATTTATTTTCTTTCATAAAAAAACCCATCTGTTGCAAGGATACCATCATCTGGGGTTTTCTCCATCTTCACCTTTTTATGGTTGACGTGGATCATAACTCCCAGTAATGAGGTTAAAAACATTTCCATTTCTGAGCCAATACTGCATCTAACTTCTCATCTCCCAGAGAACAGGCCAAATGGCAAGAGCATCAGAACCATCATGGGAAAAGCAAAAAGTTATGAGGTAGGAAAATCATCAGTAACTAGCCATCCTAGATTCAACCATGACCTTAATGTTATTTGATACCACCTCACATCATTGCCAAGGGCAGGGAAAAGGGACTCTCCCTGACTTCTGAGAAGAAGTGCATGGCTTCCAGTCAGAAAAACATGGTGGAAGGGAGAAAGCTGTACGTCACTGTTCACTTTTCTTGGGGCCTGTGGTGAGCATTTTTGCATGTGAATCACCCTCTCTTTCACAATACTTCTGTAATTAATATTGTTGCTGTTACTGTTTGTTTCCTTATCTCATTGCTGTTTCTAGTAAATTGTTTTTATCTCAATCCCTGATCCTCACCTTTTGTGCCTGCAATTCTCAACTCCATCCCACTGCAGTGGGAAGTGGGAGGGAAAGGGGGAACGAGAGATCAGCATCTGGTTTGGGAGAGTCTCTGTGGAGTACTGAATTGGCCAGCAGTATACCTAAACCACAACACTAATCAAGAGAGACGCTAATCAAGTGTTTACTCAGTGATGAGGCTAGTAGCACGTAGCTAGTAGCGTGAAGCAAAGCTCAGTCAGATGTGGAGACCCAGCTCCACATCTCACTGCAGTCAGCTGCCCCAAACCTTCACACCCGCAACTGGTCCTTTGTTTGCTAATACAAGGCCCAGTAGCCCACCTCTCCTCATTGTCTCCTCCACCATCTGTGCCAAAGTGTCAACATTAATGCTCTGCAGGACCTCCTGGACTGTGTGTGCCTCACTGTGTTGTCTTGGAGCGGAGTGATTGAATTCCCTCACAATTATGAGGACTTCTGACAGTGAAGCTGCTTCCAGTTATCTGCAGAAGGCCTCATCTACTTCTTCCTCATGATCGGATGGCCTGTAACAAGCACAGCAGTGTCACCCATGTTAGCTTGCCCCTTAATTTTTACCTATATGCTCTTAACCCATTCTTCATCCACCCCTTGGCAGAGCTGGGTAATTCTGGTTGCTTTCTCACATGAGGAACAGATCCACCACCTTGCCTTGATGGCCTACCTTTCTTAAAAAAAAGCATGTTGCTGCCCCTGACAGCATTCCAGTAACACAAGCTATCCTACCATATCTCTGTAATTGGAATTCTATCATGGCAGTGACAGCAATGACACCAAATTTCCTGCAAATTTTTTGCATTTTCAAAAATGTTCTTCAGTGTGTTCAGAATCACCCTTTATGCCCAGAGCAGATTACTAGTGCCTAAAAAGCCTTTAACACTCATTTGGTACACTGGTGTTCAATTGAATGCCTGAATTTCAGTGACCTCTGTATTCTACTGTCAATATTCAGCTTTCTCAGTGCCAATCATGAAAGAAAGAATCCTTACATTTAACACTTTAAAGTGGTGAACAAACTCCTAATATGTTGGGATTACTGTGCTGATCATGGTAGCCTTTGGGAATTTTACACACTTCTGCCAAAATTATCTTTGATTACTTACATTTATCTAGAACTTGGCCACCTAATATCTCTGTTGCTAGATAAAAGATCAAGGGGAACTGCCTCATTACTTTATCTCTGTTGTTACCTCTCTAAAATCAATATAATCTGCCATTTACCTCTAGAATAAATCACATTGCAAAGGCTTCCATCATAGTGTAAAGAGAAGCTTGTAACTGTATGGTTTTAATGTAAATACTCCAGGCAAGACAAGGAGCGCTGTGAGGCAAGTCTGTATAAACACATCATCTATTGTATTTCATCACCTGTATGTGGGTTGAAACAAAATCATGCCACTCTTCAGTTGACCACAGCTAGGTGGAATAAAGCATGACCACAAGGTCAGGTTCTTAACTGGTATAAACCTCCACCATTCTGTTGTCTTCCATGTTTTCCCATCATCTCCATCCTCTGCACCCTCAGTCCAGAGGACGAAATCTATAAAGTGTCTACTACCCATTGCAGAAGCCCCATATTCCTTTCTCACTGATGCCCCTTCTGCAGGATTTCTCATTCCTTCCTACCCAAAACTCCTGTTATGACCACATACAGAAGGCTTTGTTTCAGGGTGAGATAGAATTAAAGGAAGAGAGAGAGACACCTGCATGCATGGAATTAATATAAACCTCCAAAAGAAGGTCTGGTGGTGTGCTGTGCTCCACAACATACAATTAGCATTAATAACAAAGAGAAAATTAATTGAAAAACAACTTATTCAGACTATCCAGTGGAATGTGAACTTATTAAACATGCTTAGCCTAATATGTTATCTCTTAGTCTAATACTAATATATTAGTTAGTAAACAAGGTAAGATGGATATTTCTGACAGCAAGGTTGATTCCCTATGGAACAATCAAAGACTGCTGTAGATTCTTTATCACTTGAGCTCTTAAAACTGGATATTCTTCTCAGGATCATGCTCTATCCAAGCATAAACTGCATCATGCAAAAGGCAGTTTCCAGTAATCTATGTTGAATGTCTATGAGTGCTCTGGCTTGAAGGTCAGTCATGGCTCCATCTAGATCAAGATCTACATGGGAGAATCAGGTAGAATGTCCCAAAATGGATTCAGTGCCAGTAAAGACATATAGTAATAGACACTCATGCCAAGAGAGTGAGTGAAATATATCCAAGTCCAAGACATAGTTAAGATGTATGGAAAGGCTCTTCTTGATGTCTGTAGATTTTGAATAACTGGCTTAGAGGGTGGGTGCAGTGCAGACAGTTTGCAGTGACCAGGCATATCACTTCCAGCAAGTATTAGGGGACACTGCCCTCAGACGGTCAAGGCAGAGTAGGTAAATGCTTGCTAATTCTTAAAATAAACTTAAACTTAACAACTGGCTAAATACATTTCAAGCAATGCACTGCAAACAAATCTCCATCACAATAAACCATTGAGAAAATGGTCATTTCTTTGTCTACAGCCATGAATAGCCTGGAGTGGGAATATTCCAGAGAACAATGTGCACTACAGAATAGGCCTCCTGCTGCAAAGTGGGAACAGGAAGAAATTAAAAGGAAAAATTCTTCTTGACATAAAACCTTTCTGCCATAGCCAAATTTGTCTAGAAAGGTAACATTTGGGAGATGAAATGGGCACTGCAAAATCCTCCATTACCTGAAAGAATATGATATTAACAGCAGATATAGAATAAACTTACATTTTTAAGTAATTTTTTATGCTCAAGGTATGAGAATGCTCTGCACAGTGTGAAACTGGAGATGCTGTAATAGGTTATACTGCATCTCAAGAAGAATTAGGGGTAATGGGGGAGCATTTTGATAGACAGGGCTACAGGAGGAGATTTAGGTTCCTTCTTAAGATAATTCACATTTTTTAAGACAGTGAGAAGAAACTCCTTCACACACATAAAAATTCGAAGAGACTCTTCTGAAGACCTAGGGTAATTAATCTGGAGTGGGAGAGGTCAGAAACCAGCTCAGAGGTTTTTTTATTTTGCTATAGTAAGAAACTGTCGTTTTCCCTTCCTTTTTGGTAAAGTTGCTACATTCCTGTTTGCTAAGGCTGAGCCAAGAAGATTTTATCATCCAATATTCTAAATTTCTATGCAACATTTTAATTCAAACCCAAGGAGAACCAAGTTCTAAAATCCTTTTCATTTATCTTACAAGAAAACAAGTAAATAAAATCTCATCTTGTGGTTAAGCAGATTAATAGTGGAAAACATGGGTGATGGCAGGAAAAACGTGCCTCTGTCAAATGCTCTCTATAAGGTCATTCTCATAACCAAAAGAAAACTAATCCTTTTCCACTAGATAACAGGCTTAGCTAGCCAGTGATTTTACTACTTCAAACAAAAGTTCTCTGAATTCAAAGATGAAAAGCGACAGATATTTCAAAATGCTTTAAATGCCTACAGCAGAAAGTACTTTGGTGAAAAAAAATCAAACCAACCAACTTTCTCTTTGGTTTGTTGTTTTGCTGGGGGTTTTTTTGGGTTTTTTTGTTGTTGTTGTTGTTGTTTTGCGTTTTTGGTTTTTTGGTTTTGTTTTTTTTTTTGTAGAGAAACAAAGAAATGAAGGTAGAAGGACACTTTTCCACCTAGACTTCCTTCATCATCTGTCGTCTACTGGTCTGTCAGTTGGGAATTGAACCAGGCCTTGCCAACCAGATAAGTGTTACAAAGGGGCAGCGGTGCAAAAGGCACTGTGCAGGATATAAACTGGCTGTTTTCATATTTCTGCTGCAGTGGTGCCTGCCTTGGCTGTAGTGTATTGAAGTAATTCTGGTTTAGGCTGCAAAAACTTCCACATTTGCCAAAAGCTAGGCAGATGCCTGCAAGTTTTCCTGCAGGGGCTTTTTCTCACCTTTTAATTGACCAAGAAATATAAAGGACAAACATCCTTTTCATTAAAAAGACAAAATAAAAGATTTGATTAATTAAAACACTAAAATTAAATTAACCCAATTTTGATTATTTGAGTTGATTAAACTAAAGATGCAACTCTAAGTCATTTCAGCTGAGTTCCTCTGCTACCTCTGAAATAAAAAGTTCAAAACTGAAACAACCCAATGAAGATTTAAGACAAAAGTATATTTTCCAATGTTTGAAAATTGTAGTCTCGGTAAAGCTACTTTTCAGCATCTCTGTGAAATTTTGGTAAGAGTTTCTCTACCAGAGAAGGATTATGGCACTGAAACAGTATAGAATCAAAGAATCTCACAATCATTAAAGCTGAAAAAGACCTCCAAGATGATTGAATCCAAACTTTGACTGATCAACCCCATGTCCACTAAGTGCCATGTCCAGTCACTTCTTGAGCACTTCCACCTCCCTGGGCAGCCCGTTCCAATGCTTAACCACCCCTTCAGTGAAGAACTGCTTCCAGGTAGTTGTAGAGACCAATAAGGTGTCCTCTGAGTCTCTTATCCTCCAGAATAAAATACCCCAGCTCCCTCAGCTGTTCCTCATAGGACTTGTGTTCCAGGTCCTTTGGCAGCTCCATTGTCCTTCTCTGGACACACTCCAGCACCTCAATGTCCTGCTTCTCGTAACACACATAAACACTTTTGGGGAATACATTCCGTACAGGTAGCTCAGGGTGCAGCTGCAGGGGGAGCTGCAGGTTGAGCTCTGGCAAGAGCCCCAGGCAAGTAACCATGAACTGCCAACTCTTCATAGAACAGGGGGCCCGGGGACCTGTGGCCCTGCCAGGTGAGGGGACATTGAGACATGGCAGGAGCTGGTGACACCTGGACTTTCCTGTCTTTACACTGTGAGGGTGTGAAAGCCTTTCAGCTTTGAGGGTATAAAATTCCTTTGTTCTGGTCCCTCCTCAGAGGCACCAAGCTCAAGCTGTTATTTTGTTATTATACCATGATTAAATTATTTTAAGGATTTGGACATCTGTGACTCTGCCAAGAGAAACCTGGGGTTAGGCCGGTAAGGAAATCTGATCTGGCTGTGTGGGTGTGGAGTGTGTAGCTGAGACTGGGCTCCAGTCCCAGCTCAGGTGGTGCGAGTGACTGACAGAGCGGCTCCTGGATGGCTGAGCAGGGAAGTTTCCTTAACAACTGGACACAGGATTCAAGGTGTGGCCTCACCAGTGCTGAGTACACTGCCCTGGTGCTGCTGGCCATACTATTGCTGGTACAGGCCAGGATGCCATTGGCCTTCTTGGCCACCTCGGCACACCCTGGCTTATGTTCAGCTGCTGTCACCAGCACCCCCAGGTTCTTTTCCTCTGGGCAGCTTTCCAGCCACTCTGCCCCAGCCTGTGGCACTGCCTGGGGTTGTTGTGACCCAAGGGCAAGACCCAGCACTGGGCCTTGTCGAACCTTTTATTTGTGTCCTCAGCCCATCAATGTCCAGATCCCTCTGCAGAATCTTCTGACCAAAAGTGTGCTCAATTCCTTTATTCAGATCACTCATAAAGATATTTAAATTAATTTGGCCTCAATGCTGGGTGCTGGGGAACAGTACTGGTGACTGATCACCAGCTGGATGTAACTTCACTCACAACCACTCTGTTGACCTGGCTACCCAAGCAGTTTTTTTCCCAGTGAACAGTGCACCTGTCTAAGCCATCAGCTGACAGCTTTCCAGATGAATGCCATGGGAGACAGTATCAAAACCTTTACTAACGTCCAGGGAGACAATATCTACAGCTTTTCCTTTATCCACGAGCAGGTCGCCTGGTCATAAATGGAGATCAGGTTGGCCAGGCTTTCGCACACCTGTGCTGGCTGGGCATGATTCCCCCGTTCTCCTATACATGCCTTGTGCATGACAACACTCAGTATGATGGTTTTTATAACCTTTCCCAGCACCAAGGTCAGCTTGACAACTTGTAGTTCACCAGATCCTCCTCTGATCCTTCTTGTAGGTGGGCATTACACTGGCCAATCTCCAGTCACCTGGGATGTCCCTGATTAGCCAGGATGATGGAGAGCAGCTTGGCGACCTCTTCTGCCAGTTTCCTCAATACCCCTGGATCTCATCTGGTCCCAGAGACTTGTGAGCATCTAAATGAAATAGAAGGTCACTAACTGCTTCCTCCCAGATTTCAAGTGGTCTTTTCTGCTCTCTGTCTAGCAGATCAGGGGGCTGGTTGCCTTGAGGATATCAGGTTTTTCTGTAAAAGACTGAGGCAAAAAAGGCATAAAGTATCTCAGTCTTTTCCTCATCCTTGGTGAAAATGCTTCTCCCATGTCCAGTAAAGGATGGAGATTTTCCTTGGACCTCCTTTAGCTGCTGAAGTACTTGTAAAACCACTTTTCATTATGTTTCAAAGCAGTGACTAGACTGAGCTCTAGCTGAGCTTTCACCTTTCTAAATTTCTATCTACATGACGTAACAGCATCCTTGTACTCTTCCAGAGTTTCTTACCCCTACTTCCAAAGGTCAAAACTTCTCTTTATTTCCCTGAATTCACTTAAAAGCTCTCTATTCAGCCAGGCCAGTCTTCTTTGCCACTGGCTTATCTTTCAGTACATAAGGGATGCTCCTGCACCTTTAAGATTTCCTCTTTAAAGTATGTCTAGCTTTCATGGAGCTCTTTGTTATTAAGGATTGTCTCCCAGGAGATTTGCTGAACCAGTTTCAGTATTTGCTGAACAAGCCACTGTTCGCTTCACAGTGTAAGTACAGCTTTCTGTACTGGCCATATGTTGCTTTTCACTAGTTCCTCAGCTGTCACTGTACTGTGACTGTGAATTGTGGAGCCAGGCTGTAGATGGTGCCTGCCCAGTGACTGTGAACCAGTGACACTCACACAACACCACTAACACTGATGCCATTAAACCAGATCCATGCTATGAAGACTAATGCAGAATCTGGCCTATATTAACTGCTTGTAAAAAACTGTTTTATTTCCAAAATTGGTAATAATGTGTTACACTGACTCTAGCCTCTAAGAGAGGCTAGGATCAGTGTCTAGGACTCCTGTCTTGCAAAGTCAGCTAATTCTATTCAGAAAGCTATTATCCAATGTGTTAATTTTTTTTCTTATCTTTTCTTACACTGATGAGAACTTAGAATGCTTTCTCACTCTCCTATTTTTTATAAGTTAACACCCAGCAATATGGTTTTGTATAGATAGAAAACCAAATATATAGGCAGTAAATTATTCCGAAGCAAATGTTTAAATACGGTAAGCCAGTGAAATATATCACAGTTTAGCTTGTAAATTAGTTGAAGCTCTTTTATTTAACTTGTGACAAAATTTGCACTTTGTTAGACTGTGATTGAAGCATGCTTCTACAGCCCACAGGCTGATGGATGTGAAGGAGGAACCTGACTCCAAAATCTTGAAATGCAAACTGCATCAGTCCAGGGGAAGAAATTGTGTTTTCCACTATATGCATGCATTTCTATAAAATATCCCTCTACCTTGTGCTAGTTAGGCCTTTTTATTTTTTGTCTTTTCTTTTCCCACTCAACTAAGATGCAACGATGATATGGGAAGGAAAATTTCTCACATTTTGAAAAGGGGGTAGCTGGCAATTAAAAAACAGTTCCTGATAGAGATTTATTGAACAAGCTATTTAAAACAAACCTGCATCAGTGAAATCTTGCCACCTAACAGGGGGCCTGATATTGAAATTATGATTAATGATAGGTAGATGAACGGGTAGTTGAACACACATGTTAGGAAAGAGTCAGGGAAGAAGATAAAATAGCAGCTTGCTTCTTGGTTTGGCTAATATCAAATTGCTGACTATCAAAAGTGATTGAATCACAGGTTGTACCTTTCTGTTCAAGCCTTAAACAAGAAGATTCCTTCACAGGGGTTCCTATAAAAACCCACGCTAATATCTCAAGGTCTTCTCGGAGCAGAATCTCTAGACTCTAAAACACAGTTTGTTAACTGGGTCTGCTATAGGTAATGAGCTCCCTTGGTGACTCCAAACTGGATGGCTGTTTCCTGCTATAGATGCAGTTTTAAAGCAATTTTCTAAATATTTCTGCTGGATACTACAGCCAGCAGTGACAGCTATAGGGAGGAGCGTGGGGTAGCCACTTACCACCACAGGCTAACTCTGCACCAGGTTGTGTAATCCATGTACACCTGTCCGAGAAGCCTGACTCTGGAGTAAACTCATAAGTTTTAATCAACAGTTTTAATTTTTCATTATATGCACAATGAAGGCTGCTGTCAAAATAGCTGCTCTCCCTGAGGCTGTGTTGGACATCTGATCCACTGATCTTCACTGAACACAAGAAGTACAACTGACAGAGAAAGACAATCCTAAGCTAAGACCTTTCAGCTACTTCACCCAACCTCAGCTGGATCTTTGATCAGGATTTTTGCCCTTGACAAATGTAGTGTCTTGGCAAGGGCAAGGCAAAATGTTGCAGCTGCTCACTTGAGGAGGCTGCCAAACAACAGCTAATTTCTTCCATTCTTCCCTAATTAGGGAAGGTGAGAAGAGAAATCACCAAAATGGGTTGCTCACCCCCTTACCTTCCTGCATCACCCAGAAAGATCTTGTCCACAGGAAACTAACAGCCATGAGCTTGCCCTAACACTATTGTGGCCAAGGGTTCCCCTGCACTCAAAGCCTAAAAAGACTTAGCTGTCAGGCTATACTCAGTTGGGCTTTGAGCTAGCACCTATTGTTCTTGTAATTACCTTCTTGTAGTGCTTGCCTCTAGGCACTTCAGTCAGGCTAGTCAGAAATTTGCCCAAATGTCCAGACAACTCTTACATGCTATGGCTCTGGAGACATATTCATGATTTCACTGCAGTGATATCTGCTTTCTCTAACCTAAGGACCTTGCAGATCATGGTTTGTTTTTTTTTTAAAGGGAAGGAATGGGTGCTTTTTCTGAATAGATATTCTTAATTTCGTAGTTGAGTGACTGGCATTCCTTCAGAATTGCAGGCACCATTGAAGTCCTAGTACACAGGCAAATGGACCAGTACTTCATCAGACATTTGCCTAAAATGGGAGTATTAGTGTTTGCAGTTTTCAAAGGGAACTTCCCAATTTCAAAGAGACAAGGTTCAAGCACTACAAATGCTTGTAGTCTGATCTTTGCCTCCAAGCAGAACACCACTAACTCTCACTGGTTTGCAGCACTTGGCAGCACACTCATGGGCAGTATAATACATATGAAAATGAGGGAACAAAATATATGGAAGTCTTCAATGGTGGTGCAAAGGGCTGGAATATACCTTGTGTAGTACATAATTTCATTGAACTTTCTGATTTTCAGTACATTGGTACTAATATTAACACAGTCATAATATTTAATATTTCCACAGTGGAATTCCAGCATTAAAAAGAAATAAAATCTATGGTTTCTAGCTAGGAAAGTATACCTCACTGTTTTTGACCATGCTGACTCTGACTGTTTTAGGAGTTACACCCACCTGTCCCCAGGACAGAGCCTCCAGGCTCCAGTATGGCAAGTACATGGTAAGAAAACCTATCATAAGCAAGTGTCCTCTCCATACAAATTCACACTTAGGATGTTACAGATAGCAAAAATGCTCTTGAGGGGCAGCACATATTATTTTAAAATTTTGCCTCTATCCCTTCCCCTTTTTGTGTTTAGCAACTGTGAAGTTGTGATGTCTGAAGAAAGAAGACTATCTTTTTTTTCCTTTTCCATGAGAGGCAGACCTCTTGGTAGTTCCATTCTGTTTATGTAGGGCCATCACTCCCTGTGCAGTCTTTTTATGCAGTTCCTTATCTGGCCGGTATTAATTGATGCTGCTCTGTTGTGCTAAGGCTGCTGCTATGCATCTTTCAAATAAAATAAAAAATTGATAGGGGAATGCTTAGAAGAGATTCAAATGACACACTTATTCTGATTATACTATTTCCACCATTGTAAATGGCCTCTCTGGAAAACTAGGCACTATTATTCACTCTAGGGAGGGCACCATTTCCCCAGCCACTCCTTAGACAGTACAGACCATTACAAAGGTTTTGTGAGCCTGATGGGACAAGGCAGTGCAAAACTGAAAAGCAGAAATAACTCTTCATGAGGATTCCTGTGGATGTGTCTCCCCTCTCCTCATGAATGCATCAGGAGGCAGGAAGGAAATGCATGGATGGGCATTTCAGCTCCACCAGTACACAGTTGATAGTGTGAAATAAAAGGTTTTTCTCCAATTCCAGTGGTCCCGTGTGCTTACCTCAGACCTGTTGCTGTGCATTAACAGTTTACAGAGCTACTGCCAGATTTGTAGAGAAGCTCACAACATTAGTGTGATGACCAGACTAACAGAACAGCATCTTTGATATTTCTCCCCCAGTTTTCCCGTCACTGAACTTGGGAACCACCTTCATATGAATGAAATTATCCTGTTGAAAATACATAATGCAGCTTTGTCCTGCCTTGTGGTGCCAGTCAACACCTGAGGAAATGAAGCAACAAGTCCAGGATACGGTAGAGGTCTATCTAGATTACTCCTGGTTGTTCCCCTCTGCTGGGGACACCATTTACTATGTGGTAAACTTACTGGAGGAGCAAAGATAACTGTAGTCCTGCTGCCAGCAGAGCATAACACAGCAGGCAGCTGGGGCCCTGGAACACTGTCACACTGCTTGGCAGACCCACCCTAAAAACTCCTGCAGAGAAGACATCTGCATCCTTCCCTGCCTCTAGCTGCCTGACAGCTCTTGAGCTAAAGAAACCTTTGTGTGCTTGCTCAAGTTTTTAAGCCACCTTCCTGGGCTGGTTTTGAAAGTTCACATGTGACTTAAGACATTTCTATATTTGTCATTACCTGTAAAACCCTTTTGTGTAACTTGAGCCTGACTAGGGACACCATCTCCTAAGCAAAATCCAGGGATCCCTACCGGCTCATCCTGCTCATACCATAACCAATGCAAAGAGTTCTTCCTTCCATTTTTCAAAGTTCTAAAATACAGGGAACAGTTTTACCTGTTCATAAAGCTCATAAAAAATCTACACCACCTGAAGTAAAACCCTCTTTTATCTGGTGGACTGAAGACACAATGTCATGATATGCAATAAATATTCAGATAACAAAATATTCTAGGGAATATCTTAGGTCATTTTTTTGCAATATGCTTTAAGTCATTTAAGAGAACAAAGACTTCGACAGAAAATATCTCAGGTTTTTGGTAGTATCAGTATTTATCATATTCAGCTTGAATTTACCTTCACATAAAACAGAGAAGCCCAGGCAGCTACAGAAGTGAAACTACTTAGGATCAAGTGGACATCAAGCATCTAGGTATTTTTGGTCTGAGCCTCAAAATGTCAGTATCAATTTTTGGAATAAAAAAATCCCAACCTACCTGCTGGAGCAGGCAAAGGGAGGACTCACAGGCTTGTGCTGGGAGTAATGACAGGCGTTTGTGCACTTGCACAGAGCTCAGCCATGCCACATGCAGTCCCAGAGCCACAGCAGGCTGCAAGAGGAAACCTCTGCAAACCACTGACTCCTCAGACACAAGAGCAAACCTGGGGCTTCCTTTTGCCAAGGTCACTACTGTGCCTATTATCACCAAATAATGGGAGGTGTGGATCTGTGCAGGAAAGAAGCTATGCCAACTTTTAGCCAATTAATTTTACAATTGATTCTCTCATTTGCCGGCATCCTCTACCACCAGTAGGGCTCTTTGCTGTAATCCAGTGCAATGCACATACCTTTGAAAAATGGTCCTTTCAAGCTTGCCCTGTGGTGCAGTAAATTGGAAAGTGCTCTTAATAATAACAAGGATCAACATTGACTTTAATGGTCTTCAAACCCTTCAGGTAATTTCATTAGCTACCCAACACAGATGCAAGCAGGGATGATGTCATACTTTTTACTTTGCTCTGAAACCTGAGTCAGGCACCAGAGATAGAAAACAGTTTTATTGTCGTAATCAGATTAAAGTTTCTGGCAGTTGGTGATAGATAGGTGGTTGCCAGAAATACAGGAGGTTCTTGTGATGATACAGCTCAGATTTGGGCGAGGATCTTACGGATTGCGTGCAGCACAGTGTTGTGGGTGCCGTCAGATGGCTGTAGGCACTGTGAATCAGCATGGCCAATTTGTCCTTTAATAACATTTCTGCCAATGCAAGCGCCAGAACACAGTGCAGTTTCACAGCATAGAGAAACCTCTGTTTTCACACCAGTAGTGACTACCAGAACTCCCACCTTCATTGCAAAGCCCATTGGCATAAATACCTCATTCAGGTAGCGTACCACTTCACATGCCTGCAGAGTGCAAGTGCCTCTGTGTGCAAGTTCTCTCCAGAGCTAAACTCCTGTTGTCTTCCCCTGCCTGACATGGTGAGCACCATGGATGATCCACATTTGTCAGCAACTTACCCCAGACTGACATCTTTCCCAAGAACAGGCAGCAATAGTGGTTACCTTGTGATATTTGTGGACACAGAGCAATGTCATGACCTCTATCCCACCTTCCAGAACTCTGATGCAATGGAACAACAACAACAACAAATATATATATATATATATATAAAAGAAAATATAGAACAGAAACAAAGAGAATTGAGGAAGCTAGATAAGTCCATGACCATTGACTGCTTTACAAGACTTTTTCAATAAGCTGATAAGATGCAATTACCTCATCATCTGAATATTGCAGCAGTAAAATCAATGCTGCCTGAGGAGCCTGACATCAGTTAGGCACTCTCTCGATGTTTGTGACAGTCAAGGCAATTCTGTATAAAACATTGATAGCATTAAAGCACCACAATACTAGTTCTCTAATGGGTACTGAGAAAATTAACTTATTCCAACCATGGAATTATGATAAATTCAGACCTCTGAATCTTCATTTTTAGCTGGGTAAAGGGGTTTTTTCCTGGGTGAGGGTTCTTCAGCAATGTCAGCAGTGTTGTGTAAGAGGCATTCACACAAGACCCAGCACATACCTGCCTAACAAGAAGTTAGAATACAGAACAACCCTCTGGATGGACTTGTATATTAATATCATAACATTGTTATCCAGAGTGTAATTCTAGACAATCTGATTTTCGTTTTATCTCAATGTATCTGATTAGTAAATAAACCTGCAAACATGTTACAAATAAAAATCAAGGTCACAAATACCCAAATCATCACAATTATCTAAATAATATATTTTGATTGTTAGAAGAGGCAAACATCTTGCTGCCTTTCAGCATTTCTGAATGTCCTCTGATTTATGTACATTACAGGTGTCAAGCAGGGGAACAGATTGCTGTGAAAGGCTGTGGAATCTCTGTAATTCAAGATTTCCTCAGAGTAGATTAGACAAACATCTGCCAGGAATAATGGAATGGGCACAGTTGCTTCTGTGTTCAGCAAGAAATGGGTTGCACAACCTCTTCGGGCCATCCAGCTCTACAACTCTAAAAAGAAACTGATACTCATTTCATGGTTTTCTGATTGTATGGGAAGTCTGTCTGGGTTTTCATCAGGTATTTAAATAGTAAATCAGCATTAATTTAGTCATAACAGTCATACCAATAATAATATGGATCAATTTTATTTCTAGCATGATGTGACTTCCCTGGAATTATATAAAGGACTACTTTAGTTCAGTATTTGGATAATTAATAATCTATCAATATACTATATTATTGTGCATGTTGAGTTTTTCTGCCATCATTTAAAACAGTTACATCACTAATGAGACTATTAACTATAGAGATCATCAAGTCACACAGGATTCATGTTTTCATTATTTCTACCTAAGGCTAGTTTTTAGCTCAGCCAGTTAATAAATGCCATAGTAGTGCTGGCACAGGAAACATATATCTCTTAATTTTCATTAAGATGTCATGGAGAATGCTAGTAAAGACTGATGGGACTGTTTTGTATCACAGGATCCTGCTAGACAGAGAAAACTTAAAGGTGTATTCTCATTTAGAACACAATATACAGATGCTTTTTGCTTACTATTTCTGGAATTATTTGAACTGTACCAAATTCAGAAGCTAATTAGGATTGAGTTCTGAAAAACTCATCACCTCCTGCTGGACTTCAGATACCCAAGTAGCTTCACTGAAAAGAACAGCTAAATTTAAGCTCCTGAGCATTTGAAGGATATATTACCGTGGCTCCTCAAGTGTGATTACAACCACAAATCTTATCCCAGTTACCTGACAAATTAACAGAGCTATACCACCTTTTCAAGTTGAACTGGGTAATGAGTGAGTCTGAGGTCAGACAGAAGAGTCCCACTGGAAGCTCCATTTTAGATTAGTCAAACAACAGATCAAAGCATTAAGACGCTTCTTAACATTCTACTTCTTAAAACTCAAACTTTAAGACTGACAATATCAGATGCAGAGAAAAATATTGCAAGAGCCTCACTAAAGTGGAACTTTCAGGGCAAGTTTTAGAAATTATATCATTTGGGGATGTTTTTGCTATTATGTCTCTAGCAAAAATGAAGTACACTTTGAAAGATGAAAATGTCACTTCAGTGTATTATATTGTGTGCCAGATTGGCCATGTAGATTCAGATTATAACTATCTGGGCACCAGGCCCGTTCTTCATTGACACTCATAAAGAATGAATATTAAGAGATCAAGAACACAGCAGCAGTCAAGATGAAGAACATTCTGATCCCTGTTGCACAGGATGATTCTTTAAATGTTCAGAATATATCCCAGCAGTGATATCAGCCAGGCAAAATTGTGTATTTCCTTGGGTCCACAAAGAAAGAAAAAATTACTGCAGCTGAAAAAATATCCCAAAATAACTGGGGCAGCAGTGGCTGCAGGTGTATGGTCATTGGTAGCCGTGCCTAAATTCAGATTCAGACTCCAACAAATGATTTACACTAGTTGTAGTCATATTTTAGGCTGGACTTGTCTCTGACTCATGCCTTCTCCTTCCACACCATCCTTCGTTCTTTGCCTTCCCACTGCTTTACTCTGTACTAAAAAGGCTACCCAGCCAGCCAGCACACCTGCTCACAAGTTTCCTTGCCCCACAGACTATTGTGTGTTATCCTGTAGGATGAGAAATGCTAGGGAACAGGTTGAACTGACTTATGTCTGTTCCAGAGTACAACAGTTCCAATATCAGTGAATGTGTATTAATGCATGGGGAGGAAAAAAAAATAAAATTTTTACTTCCATTCCTGTTTTTCTGTTCTCATTCCCTGTCCATGACCTCCACTGGTAATGAATCAGCATGAGCTCTTGGTGACTCACACCAGACACATAGGTAGGGACTCTGGAAAGAATTACATTTTCTCCTCTTCCTTGCCCTGTCTGAACTTCCTAGAGCAAGGCACAAGTTGTTTGTTTTCCCCAAGACCCAATCCCAGAGACATTTCTCACTAATATGAAGCAGAAGCCAAAAAGTCACACCAAAAACCATGCAAACTCTTTACTATTTTTTCTCTGTGATACACTATAGGTTTACATGGAGCTTCTCAGACCAGTAAAAACAAGAGATAAACAGACCTTTTCTAATACTTCCCACACAGCTCCACAGATGCAGAAGAAGCTGTACCCAGAGGAGGTGACATAGGAAACATACACCCTCACAGTCCTGCTCCCAAAAGCAGAACAAGGTGTGGGGTAAGGAGCCCTCATTTGGTGCTCCTGACATAGGAAGGTCAGAAGTGATTCGCCTTCACTGGTAGCATTGCAGGAACAGGACTTAGGCATGGAATTCATATTTCTGCTGTTGCACATGTTTGAAAGTATTTTCAGTAAGGCATTGGGAACAGCCCTCTTGCAGGCCAGAAGAGCAGCACGTGCTCATACCCCAAGGATTTCCCACTCTACACTGGTCTTTATTTCAGCTTCCTCAGCAACTGGAAAGTAAGGATCTTTCAGGGAAGGCTCTATGGGCTGAGTTCTTCTATTTAGCATTACACGTTGAAATAAATGAGGCCGTACATGAAATTCCACTTTTTTCAAATGTCTTTGACTTTATAATTCTATAGGTCCTGACTTCACATGGTTTTAAATCCTGTTTTTAACAGTGTAATAACACAAAAGTAAGGACAGGAAGGAGAGGGAAGAGATAAATTTATATGCAACAGATCATTCTTGTCTTTTGCTTTCGAGGGACTTGGCTGTAAAATACACTTCAGATTTTCATGGGAACCTGATTAATAATCATAAGGTCTAATTTAAGGGTGCAGAAAGCATAATATTACTAGTTATACATCAATTGGCTCATTAACTTCAGAAAAGATAAAATAAAAGGACCTAGGTGCATACACTTTCCGCCTTTTTTTGCCCCTGCAGAAAATCACTCTTGTTGACATTTGGGAGAGTTTAAAGAAAAAAATTAAAAAAAAAAATATACATGATGAAAGAAAAATATCAATAAATAAAGCCAAGTGAGAAAACATGAAAAGGTGCAAGGATTATGTTAGGGATGGCAAACTGACCCCCCAGCTGTGCTATTGGGGATGATGAGGGCACTCCAAACACCAAGCTCTGTTATTCTGAAGCAGGTGCAAGTAAGCCTTAGAAAATCCTTCCAGGGAAAGTCCTCACCAGTTGGAATCACAGCAATTTGTTATCTCCCATGGTGCCTGGATCTCACCTTCAAACCTCAGGATCTGTATTGGAGCCTCTAAGAGCTCAAGACACCAGATAGTCAAGCTGGAAAGCTAAGACAGAAGTGTGAAGTCACTCTACATTCTTAGTGGCTTTAAGAATAAGGTAGTAGGGATACATCCAGACATACTTTTTATGCCAGGATATTCCCCACATATAACACAAATATTGTTATTAAATCTGTCAGCAGGTCTGTGATCCCACTGCCCATGGAGTTATTCCTGGGTTCACCTCTTGGTCTCATCTGTAGGGTGGAAGCAATTGGCTCATACTGTTAGTGTGAGCAATTTTAGCTATGGAACAAAGAAGCATTTAAAAATGACATATTTAAATAAGGAATCATTGTAATAAGGTCATTTGTGTATTGATGATGCTGAGACTTCATCCTGGTGTTTGTAAGTGCTCACAAGGTGCCCTGACTGCTTTCAGCACACTCTGTAACAGTGCTGATTTCTTCTGGTTATGGGCAGAAAAAACTGTCACATCTCCCACCATATGAAAGAAAGTATAAGGCAAGAATGAAAAAAAGATGTATTTTAATTCCTGGGCAAACTGGAACTCAGAATGCCAATAGCTGACCCTCAACAGTAACCGTAAGGTCCAACAGGGAGTTGAACCATGAATAGGCATTTTGGACAGGATTAGCAACCATGTGTTCAGATAATGAGTAAGAGGACAATTGCAGGCTTGTGTAGACTGCTGGCTGGGCAGCAGTACAAAGAGCCACACTGAGCATAATTACAGCAGCCCAGACAGGTTCATAGTCCTTCCCATCCATGCAAGGAAAAGACAGGCTCTGTGCCAAAGCGGCTTTCCTTTTCTGACATTTCACAGCATGTGCCATCAGACAGATCAGGGCCAAGAGAGGGAGGTTTATTAGAAGCAGCTGGAAGAGTTTACACAGCTGTTGCTTTCCAACATCTTTCTGAAAGCCTTGAGGACCCACACTTGTAGATAATGTTATCTCCAAAGCACAGATCAAGAATGCGTCTGCAGGGAATTCAACTTCCAACACATAAAAGGTTCCAGCAAAGAGGAAATAAACCAGCTGTCCCAGTGCCCATGGTGGAACAGACCAGACTGAGTGGGCCTACTGCAGCAGGGTAGCTAGACACAAGCTGGACATCATAAGAAGCTCCCCAGGAGCGAGCTAGTGAAGCCCCGGAACAACTCACCTACAAGCCTGCCTACAAAACCTTGTGCGGAGGGATGGTAACAAAAGTAGCGCATTTAGTCACAATGGAAGGAGATGGACATGGAGTGCTCTTGGGGGTCTTTTCAGACTTTCAAGTTTTCACATATTTCACAGTCAGTGAAACCCTACAGACAGTAGAATTATACTATGTTGATAGTTACACACATATTCAAGTCAAATCAGAAACAAAAATTTTGTTTCAGAGAAGTTTCCCAGAATGTGCATGCTTGATTTCCACATACCTTGCATGGCTGCATACTTGCAAGGCTTGTGCTCTATTTGTACCTGCTCACAATGTGCTGAACCTTTTCTCCATGGAGTTACCAGGTCTCTCCTACCTGCTCTTCTTTGTCTGCAAAAGCTTCAGCTAGCTTGCACTCCCAGCACAAGTAACTTCAAAACTTTTGGCAGGTATTGAAGATAACAGGCAAATGTTTTGTCTGGTCTCTGTACTCCCCTACAGTTTAGCAGAGACACCTCAAAACCCTACTAGCATCTCTTTTTGGTGAGAGATTTTCATCTTTTGATGAAGAGTCATTATCAAAGTAGATCAAGTTGAAAGTCTTTGGAAAGTACACAGCAATCTTTTTGATTTTATAACTAACTAAAGACAAGTAAAGAGTTTGAAGGAAATGCTGTGCTCTACCATAAGCAAGAGAAAATGAGAAGTTTAAAGCAAGAAGAACTTCCAGGAAAAGACTAGAAATATTGCTAATAGGAATTCCCAGAGGGGTCAGGACCACCATATGGCACAGCAGCCTTGCTGAGTTTATCACATGCATTTACGTTTCCTTGAAAAGTTGAAATGATTTCTTGACCAGGTGTTTTTTTAAGTCTTTTAAATTGAGGCAGTATTTCCCTGTGCTAATGAAAACTCCTTCATGATTAATTCAATATCCTGATATTTGAAGAGAACTGCAGCTATGCTATTATACAACTATCACAGAAAATTACCACTTCAGGACAGATGGTGCAGTGGTGTTGATGAGTAACAATTAAGCCCCGTCATTAAGGGCTCTTCTGATCAGCAAAGTCGTCCACTGAAGACACGTATATGAAAAGTCAGTATGACTTTTTTGTGCTAGAAAGATCTTCATAGAGTTTCTAGAGGACCATTTTTATCTCTGGAAGACTTAATTAAAGGGGCTGTATTTGAATTATAACTTTTGATTCTCTTTCCGAAGTGTTAAATGGTTTTAGAAAATGTTTCCTGTCCACCTAGAGTTACAAAGTACTTTTAATCATCAAAGGCTGTTCCATTATATCTCAGTGTTAAGTTTCTAACTTTGACTAACTGGATGAACCAGGACTTTAAAACATTGTATTCTAGGAACTCCACAAAGTCACCAGGAGAAGTGTCCCAACTCCATCCTCAAAATGTACAAATGTGTTGCTATTTTAGTGCAAAATAGTTTTGGGTAAAGTGTGGCATGGGTGGTTTCATGAACAAGGTTGTTTGGTATTTTCTCAGTAGAAGAAGAGAAGGACAATTGAAATGTCACATGAAACAAATAATAGTGATTTGATATACATTTAAATACACTAAGATCCACCAGATTCCAAGAGCGATTGGCAGACAAGTCTCTTTACTTCCTTACCTTCCATCTTACCAAGAGGAAGATAGCTGGTGATATGTTTGACCTTAGCCTGGTTGAAATGGTTGCCTGCACGATACAACTCTTCATTTACCTTCCATGACAAATTTCTTAGGTTCAACCATAAACCTGATATACAGGATCAATAGACCACCCCATTTTCAGTCTGTAGTCTGCAACCCCAGATAGCTGCGGGGTGCAGCCAAGGCAGTGATCTCAGCATTTATATGCAGAATTTTTTTGATATAACAGAGAGAGAAAAATCACTGAATTTGTTTATGGTACTAGTGCTGAAGTCCAATACATGAGATGAGCACTGAGGCCTTTGGAGAGAGAGTCTTCAAATAAGACACAGTCAGGAGTCCCCCTGCAAGCCAAAAGCTGCAGTGTAGTGGCAACATGCTAAGCAGACGTGATTGAACAAATCCGCATCAAAGACAGGACCTGCTCACACTTGTGTCAAATGAGAAAAAGCAGAGCGCTGCTTGTAGCTGCATGCACTGGGATTGGAGGCAAGAGCAGAGCCTGGAGGTCTTGAGCAGAGATGAGGGTGGTAAGACCAGGTCCAGTTGCAGGCTCTCTGCAACCAGGCCCCTTCATGAATGAGGAAAATTTAAACCCTGGGATTCCTCTGTGCCATGACACAAAATACTGCTGGATGAAGACATGTAAGTACAAAGCAGGATGAAATATCCATTCTGATATTTACAGAGATAGAGCTTCACAAGTGCTTCATAGATAATAGTAACTATTCATCCTGATTTTCTGCCAAAAGCCTATAGTCTACAACAGGGTCATGCTAATCCATTGCCCTCTTCTCCCCAAATAAAAGAATGTAGGATACTAAGAGAATAGAAAGCACATGTTAAATATCTGACTTGTGCCTAGCTATTATCCTCCTTCTTCCTACATAATAACCTCCTCTTCTCTATTTATATTCACATCTATATTTAATGCTCACTGAAGACTATGGACTTGTGTTTGATGTTCATCTGAAGACATGATTCATCACAATCCTCATTTTTAGTAATGGGAAAAGGCTGTGGTAGAAAAAAACCAGATGAGCGCTTTTCATCTTGGTAGCCATTTAACCTTTATGTGAACTTCAAAAGCCATACAAAAAATGGCAGTCTCGGCCTATTGTGGTTGATTCACAAAGTTTTCTGAATGCTGCATGATCCTCCCTAGCAGTATCTGATCTCTCCTTCTTTAAAGAATGCTCATTAAAAAGAGACAGCAAATCACTCATTGCTTGACCTACCATGTCTGTTGTTTTTAACATGAGATGTAAAAACATTCTATTAGTTATAAGAAGTTTTTGAGAAAACAGATGTTATCATTTCTATGTCTGTAGTCCTGAGAATGAAAAACAAGGACAATAGGTGAATTATTAACTTGTTTTTCATGCTCCACCCTGCAGCCAGAGCCACAAGTGCTGACTCCCAAGCAAGTGATCAGAGGAGGGCACGGCACTCCCTTCCCTGCAGTCAACACAAACCCTCTAAGAGCAACCTATGGCAGGGTCACTGAACGCAGACAGCTGAAGAGCCTCTGATATCAACTCACCACAAAAACAGTCTACTGATCCTCCTTACCAGAATAAAAGGAGCACCAGACTATTTTGTGTCATGGAACAGATATGCTCAGAGTCTCCTATACATCCTCACATGGAAAATGCCAATGTACGTGGGGTAAAAATACCCCTACACACAGAGCTCATTGCTATCTATTAGTTATCACGACTATAGAAATACCTTTCTAAAAGGTATTTTAGAAAAAGACAGGTTTACTCCCCTCTTTTCCAAACTAGGTAATTCCCCTTAAAAAAACTAGCATCAGCCTATTAGAGATCAGATATAGCTGGGTTAGATGAGACTATAATTTAAGAATATAATTTAATGTGAACTTCTAATTCCAATGTGAAAGATTGAAATTCCACTGGATATGTGAATTCATTAAACAGAAGATTTTTTCATCCATCAGAATACATTCTTTACAGAAATAAGAAACCAACCTTCAAATTTACAGTTGCTATCAGGGATATGTGGTTTTGTCTGAATTAAAAACCCTTAATTTCTGGAAAAGGAAAAGCATCAACCTTCACCTCTCTTATCCTACCTTCCCCAAAGGAGCATCAGTCAAAGGAGTAAGTGAGGAACCAAAATACCTGGCTGAAACTGCTTCTGCATGGTGGTGAACCCAAATCAGAAGGTGGGGTCTGGATGCCTGAAGCACTAGCCCTGAAAGCGGCAGGTGGCTAAGACAGGTTCATCTGATAATCTCAAACCACACTGCATCACCTTTTGTTTGCTCAAAATAGTTCCTCAGCCCCAAAACATCCTGGAGCTTCTCTCATGCCAAGGAACTGACATCAAATTTTCAAATGCAGCTCCTCCTGGGAGAGAAGCAGAGCAGAACCTCAGCCTTAAACACCTGATGCAGTGATAGACAGGGCAGGAAGCAGGAATCACACACAGGCACATCGTCCTGCCACAGGAAGGTTTTCACACAAACCCATCAGCTGCACCAGGCCACCTGGTTGGGATGGGTACAACTGGATTGTGGGACCAACCTGAGTCAAGCTGGATCATCCTCCTGGGTTGGGTTTCGGGGAACTGGTTTTGTGACACCTTGCTGGCCATGGGAGCCAGAACAGGAGGTCAGTGCTGCTGTCTATGGCTCTATTGCCAGAAGAAAGCCTTGTCTAAGGCTTTGTCTAAAGCCTTGTCTAAGAAAGCCTAACCTCAGTGACATCATGAAGTGACATGTCTGGGATCAGGAGCCTCATGCAATATTTTAATCTTCTCTGTCACTTCACACAGATGCTTATGCAACATGGCAGAGGAAGGCAGGCGTGGTGTCCCATTTGTGTACATACGCGGTACCTCTGGACTTCTCTACAAAGAGCATGCCATTTCCAACACACTTTCTCCTCATTCCAGCAGACTGGCCTCTTCACTTTCTCTTGCCATTACTGCCTGCATGCCTGACTTGGGAACCCAGTACCCAAGTGCTGCAGAAAGGTTCAGGTGACACAGCATGACACTGGCTGTGCTAGAAATCAAGGAGGTCACAGGCTCTTCCTTCCATCAGCATGGGTATAACAGCACCACATAACGGAAAATCTGACCCATGCAACCTAGAAAATATTTCCACAGATGCATGAAGAGACTAAAACCAAAAGGGCAGGTCAGGTGCTGCTCCATTTTTCTGCTATGGTCAGTCTTCCCCACATCCCTATTTAAAAGCAGTGATTGAAATACATTTCCATCCCTGCTATTTCGGCATTATAATTGTTTGTAAATGCCATTTTTTCTTTAATTACGCCTTCTGATATATGCATGAGAGTGATAGGACAAAGAACAATACAACATTGCAATTGAATTACAAAAGCATAGCAAAAGCATCATCCTATTAACTTCATAGCAGTGATGTGTTATAAAATGCAAAGTAAAGAAAAAAGGGGAGTAATTTGTTTATAAATATGTTAGTTAGGTGGAGCAAATGGCATATTGCCTGATTGCAACTGATTGCAAAGCATGCCTTCTAGCATGGATTTCATGGAGCAAAATGCAGTTAATAAAACTACCTTTATGATTTTTATTACAGCCTTTTAGCATAAATAGCTAATAACCAATTTACATTAATGGTATTGGCACAAATGTAAATTAGTGTCTTTTTGTTTGTATTACTGAAGTGAAGTTCCATTGCCAGACAATTGTATTTGGCCATTCCATTAACTGGAGAGATCTAGGAAAAAGATACAGTCCCAGGGCCTGCTCAAGAAATAGTAATTCAGAAAAGAAATCACACTGCATACCTCCTTACTAGCTGAGGCCTCACAAAGAATGTCTGCTTTTTGCACCCAAGCCTGTTCCTTCATCACATGTTGGCATAGAGACAACACCCAGGCATGTTGGTGCTGCTTCAAATCAGGTTTAGAAACCAGGTTTCCAGGTCGACACAGCGTTTCAAGATTTCATCTGCTTTCCTGTCCTAAGTCACAAGCACCAAGGTGTTAGGAAACTGGTTGCCACCCACCCTAACAAAGAGACCCCAGTAGCTGGGTCATTCACTTAGGAGGGGGTGCTAGTTCTTGCAGAGGCATGGCAGCTCCACTGGGGATGACACCAGGGAACACTCAAAAAAGGGGCTGTTGCCTCCCTATGTTTTCCTGGTCAAGATCTTCTCTGCTAGCAAACACTTCCCTGCTCCTGGCTACTTAGGACACCTTCCTTCTCTCCATGGTGAAATGGTTGTCCGGTGTCCAAGAGACATACCTCACATTTTCTTCAGTGTAGCAAGTGATGTGGAACCTTGCACGGGATTTACACCACCACTTCTCCCCTTTTCCCAGGTGATGGCTTTCCTGCTTGACATCTAGAAAAAGGGATGGTTATAACATAATTTTTATTGGTGCAAATGGTAGGTGGGGAACGGGCCTTTACAGTCTACTAAATCAATGCTTCTGAAAGCCAAAGATCAAATGTAAACATTGGCAAAATACTGGCAAGGCATGTGAAAGCCACGCAATCCTGCCCGCTGTAGAAATAGCGTTTTCCATTTCAGGCCTCATTCATCTGGGAGATTTCATATTCACAGGGTCTTTCTTTAGTCATGCTATATAATCAGCTACTGTATATACTGAAAGCAAATTTTCCATACACTTAAGAGTGCTGCTGGAAGACAAATACATCATTCATCTATTTCCAGTTTCATTATCCTTTATGTGATATTGATACAAAAGCATCCTTTCCATTCGTCTGCTTGTTTCTTAGATGAAGACTAGAAGAAAGGCTTCTTCTCTTCATAAAAATTATATGTAAGCTGTTTTCCTTTCATCAGTACAGAAGGTGACAGACATTTACTACTACCCAAGGGTTTTGGACAAGGGATGCATGTACTGGTTATGTGTCATTTTGATTCCAAGCATGCAATACACTGGGCTAAATTTTGCTGCTGTTAATACCAGTCTGCAGAAAATCCCCGATGAACAGAGAATGTTTTTTTTTCCTTTTGAACATGAACAGCCATTTTAAAGAATCATTATATAAATATACATATATACATGTCAACTACAGCCTCCTTTCGCCATCAGCACAAGCAATGCCAATCTAGCACATTAACAGAATAACAGTAGACCTCCGACTCAAACTCGTGCTATATATTGGTATACACTACAAAATACCAAGAATAATTTCATTGAAGTTCATCAAATTCTGTTGATGCATCTCCAGTGTGAATGAGATCAGAAACAGGCTTTGTGACCTCTGAGTCCTCTTGTCCACTACATGCACAGAACCCAGTGAACTAAGCAAATATAATAGACAAGATAATGCTATCCCTGTAGCATATGAAGTACTAATGCAATAAACTACATCAACATTATGAGATGTGTTATGAATGGCTAAGACTCATGAGAAGTAAAAGAGGAGAATCACTTCACTGGAGACCTGGCACCAGAAGACAGAACCCATGATACGAGGTCAGGGCTCAAGATTGTTCTGATTTGGTATTTACTTAGATACCATCTGATTTAAATTAGGTGGATTAAGGGAAGCACTTCATGGTTTCACTTCCATTCCTAAGCAACAAGATCAATGCTTCAGCTGATCAAGTGCCTCTCTTGCATATTATGAGCCATAAAAATACCAAATTGAGCTAATTATGACTCATGTTAAACTTATACCATCCAATCCAAATCCCATTATCTGAATGTAAAGACTCCCAAGAGGTTCCTCAGAGTTTGGATTCGATCTACAATGACAAATGCCAAGTATGTAAGGCCAAAATGAGCTGACTACACCAGTGTAATTTTGGCATGACTCTACTAAAGTCTGTGAGGCTACTCTGATTTATGTGGGTCTCAAAGAAGAATTTAACCATTAGTGATTTGCACTGGAATACAGTGTGCTTGCCATTTTATACCAGCCCTAAAGGTTTCCATTTTCTTTTTTGTTTTCTTTTTAAACACTAATTAATTTTTCTTTCAACAGTATATCTTATGTGTTCTCCTGATATTTTTTCAGATGAAAGGTTCTGCGTAGTTCATTATTTCTTCCACTAAATATATTGGATACAATTTATAATACTACAGGAAAGCTTTTAGCATAGCATAGTCTTTGAGCTAAATTCAGGTCTTACACTTCAGGAGTATTCTGTTTTCACTTGACATCAATAATATAGCCTAAGAGGAAATGAGAGAGGGATTTGGTCAATTATACAAGTACAATTTTTTACAGAACCAGCTTGAAAATTACAGAAATAATCGTTAATGAAGATTAATGGGAAGATTCTGGGGTACAGAAATAATTATCTACTATTTCACTTTAGAGGCACGAATGGGAGAACAAAAAATGAATGATGACAAGAGTTACAAGCTGGTCTGGTGCAGTAAGTACAGGAGTATATGGCTATTAATAAACTCTTTTGCCAGTATTTCAGTATGAATAATAATATCTCAAAGCTTCCTGCAGCTGCCATAGCCTTGGCTCAGATATACTGAGAAAGCACCACCTGCTGCTCTGCAGCACTGATCACGTTAAAAAGCTGGTAAAACAGTATTTGTTTCTCCCGAGGCTGCCTGGTTGAGACAGCTCCCACAACTGGGCAGCTGTCCTGTGCTCCCTGCTGTTGGTGTCAACATGCCCACTGGCCATCAGTGCAGAGGCACCAATGGCACCTGCATGACTCACATACATACAGAAGGCCCAGTACGTTACAGGTAAATAAAGATATTTACAAGGAAAGTGAGTTGTCCTTCATTTTCAAAAGTTATCTCCTGCAAGGAAAAAGCCCTTTTCTTTATCACTGGGAATAGAACATTTTACAATAAAAGGGCACCAGATCAGGACAGTCTTCCCTACAGATAGACAAAGCTCAGCAGAGTTCAGCTGCTGATTTGATGCTTCTTACAATCCCCTTGAATATTCAAATACTTTGGCATTGTGATTAGGGGATAAAACTGTGTATTCCACAAAGCCCAGAGTCACTGCATTACCAGCACTATATTCTAACCTAACTGATCTGTAAAAGTGCTTTGGAATATGGAAGAGTAAAAGAATCCATATAAAACCAATTTCTCTTCTGTTCTATTTAAAAGTTAAAGGCAGTAGTAAAAAGAGAATAAATATCACTCCTTGCTTTATGCAGATGGGAATATCCATCATAAAATGATTGATAAGCCTTATTCAAAAGGCAGAGAGCCCCCAGGGTCCTGCTGTATTACCCCACAAAGAGATGCAGTGCCATGGGCCACTGCTGTAAAGCTGATGGGACACTCCCTGACAGCGTCTCAGTGCCCTGGGCAGGAGCAGGCACTTCTTGGGTGATCTGCAGAGGTGGCAAATCTGCTGTCATGCTTTGGCCAGGGGCCTGGGCAGGAGCCCTTGCATGAGCCCCTGGGTGGTCCTGCACTACAGAGGTACACTGTACCTCTTGTCACAGCTGGACTGTTTCATTTCAGAGAAGGAACCAGGCTATCCATTGCACCAGAAAGGATGTGCCAATAACCTCCCTGTCTGTGTGTATCATTTATTGGACAACTTCTCTAGGAAAGAAAAAACTCTCCAGAGGTGTATAGGAACAAACAAATTGTTTATGGCAATTTCAGATGCTTAGAAACCTCTTAAGTGACCATTTGCAATACCTGTTGGGAGGAGTGAGGGAAACATTCAGCAGAGAGCAATCAGTCACTGACAAAGCCAAATTCACCTCAGAGAGAGGGCAGGACAAGATTTGCACAGAAAGGTGAGCAAGAGAGTGAAGCTGTCACACCAACACAAATTTAAATACCATCTTGTGATCCAGAACAACTGCCTGCACTAGATGTCCTTAAAATTTCAGAGGAAGGGACAGCTAAATGAAACTTTTCACCAGTGAAAAATTACCTCCAGAAGAAAGATGCTTCAAGAGTACAGGAACCTACTCCTGGCACTCAGCTGGTGACCCTCCCAGGCTGCTGAGAGGGCACCAGGGCAGGCTGCTTTGCCTATCTCCAACCGTGCTCCCCACAGCCATCACAGCTGTGAGCCCGGCACCCTCAGAGCCCATGGCACCTCCTGCCCACCTACTTGGACAGCTTTGCTTTTACCTGCCAGCACTTCTGGCCTGCAATTAAAACACAAAAATTCAGATGTCTGATGGTCCCCCTGAGGAATGTAACACTGTCAGCCTCACACATGACCCCAGATGACCAACAGCATAGGGCATAAATGCAAAAAATTAATTACTTATGTAAATACCAGGCTAAAATTGTGTTGAATTTTGTGCCTGTCTTGTCTATAGCTCCTGCCAAATGCCTCAACAGCCAATGTTGCCGCATGCTGGCAACCTTCTTCCTCACAGAGGGCAGTGAGCCTATCAGACCTGAACACCCAGCCACCTCACAACTGCACACAGCCATTCCCTCACCAGAGATTCCATTCACATAACCAGTTGTTCCCTTTAGGAAGAAGTTTCTAGAAAGTCTCAGTGATCACCAGCTGATGGACTGCCCTTGCTACATGCTTAGAAATCTACTTTAATTGCTAGGAAGTGGAACATTTAAAACAATTCCTTTTATGACTGTTTCTTTGCCTGCAGTGTAAATTTTGTTTGCATTGTCTATATAGGGATATTTATTTCTAAATTGTATTGTTTTCTACACATCCATGTATAAGGGCAGGTTTTAAATAAGTCTCCTATTTGGTGTTACTTATGGATATGTTTCTTGGAAATAATAACAAGCAAAGAAAGTAACCTCACGCATTTCAGTCTCGAAATAGGTTTCACTAACTCACAAATGTAAGTGTAATTGGTAAAGATACAAATTTATTTCTAAATAAAAACCATAAAGAAGGCTCCCTGCAAAATTGGAAGTGGTACAGAAGCCCCAGCAGACCAGGACAATGGTTCCCTTGCTGAACACAGGGACTGGGAAGCAGGTCTCTGCAAGGCACCCATCTTAGTCTGGCTACTACATCAGGAGGAGGGGTTGTTTGAGCAGTTATTGAGGTACAAATGGAGCCATGGTCCTTCAGAGTATGTCTTTGAGAAGCACTGGGAACAGTTCAGTTCATAAAATTCAGTTTTCAAAAATTCAGTTTATAAAAACCATTGCACCAACATAACTTGGACCATCTTTTCTATAGAGGATGCTGGGCAGGAGTATACCCATTACCTAATGAATGCCTGAGATTCCCAGGGTAGAGAGAGCCTGCACTTGCATCTGACCTGAGAACAGCTGGATTTGGCCTAACTGAGACATTTTAGTCTGTCTGGACATCCAGTCTTGTTATGAAAACATCAGGAAATAGAAACTCCCTCTTCTACCCCCATGGTTTACCCCAGAAATATTACCCTCCCTGCACTACAGCTCCAGCCAGTTATGCCTTTCTCCACTACCTTAAATTCTCTTTTAATAGCTATTACTCTCTCCCCATAGCAGAGTTTCACACCACTAGTAAATCACCTCTCTGATAGATAAAAAGAGGGCAAATTCTTTGATGCTGTATTCTGCACACATTGAGGTGAGGTGAGCTTAGTGGGAGCAGCTTTTCCGTAACATTCTTTTGAGAGGATGAAGCCCCTTGGATGGGAGTCACTACCTTAAGTTTTCTCAGGTCAAATCTGGCGTCCAATGTGTCCCATTTAGTAGAGAAATGACAGGAATTGGCTGTTTTTGGGCTATGACTTACTTTTCATACACTAAATCTTACTTGGGTTAGGTGAAAGTCCTTCTGACTCTGCTGACCCAGCAAAAATCACTAATCAGTGCTGGGGCCAGTAACCCTTGGGGTGGCATAAAATTATAAAAGGAAACTCATCTATATTTTTTAAAAGGATTTTGATAACAGTGTTGAGTAATATGAGGTTTAGGACAGATCTAAGCATTACAGCCACCCCAACCCTGTAATGCTTCCCTATGACCATTCTTCCAGACCACTCAGTAGCACCCCATCCATGAACTTTCCAATTTTTTTTTTTTCCAAAAAGACAGATGGATTAGAAGACTTTGATGAAGTGTGAAGTCAATCACCTATATATGCTACGTCTTCACTGCCAGGCCATACAGAAATACAACTCCTTTCATCCAAAGAGATCTCAGAAAATACTGATTAGAGATATGTTAATCCGAAGCCATCTCTGAAAATTAAATGTTCTGTGACCATTTGAATGACCACTTCCTCTGCTTCCCAACAAGAGGAGTGAACAAGTGCATCTTTCTTTGCTGCTTCAGGTTCACCAGAAGATAACTACAGTCCACCCAAAAATTAGGATGCAATGCACAGAAAATGCCTACATCCCATACCTATATCTACAAATAATCTGGTGAAAATATGCCGAAGCTCTTCTTGCTACATGTTTCTTCAATCCACATTTCCTCAGGAGCAGAAACCAGAAGAATATACAAGTTTCCTTCCACCAAATGGCTCTCTTTGAGAGCAAAGTTTCCAAAGACAAAAGTCCTCACACGCTTCCAGGTGGAAGCAATGCTCAAGGGCTCTGCCAGCTCACACTAGACCCACAAGACAGAAACATTCATGTGTTATCAGCCTGTTGGTAAGGCTGTTCCTTATGACTAGAAAGTGTCTCTTCATACAGTCATGGAGGAAGAATGGTATAATTTACCATGAGTTTTGGATTTAGGATTTCCTGGCCCACAACAGCTCTGTGATCTTCATCAAGCTACTTACTAACTGCAATTACTAACTAATTGTTCACTCTTTAAAAAATGCTGCTTTAGTCATGATATCTTGCAAGGATAAATACAGGTCAGATGCTGAAGTGCTGAGATTCCACAATAGCATATGTGCTGTGAGAAGGAAATGTCTCATGAACACACTGAAGAAGAGATGAAATAGGTAAAACTTCAAGAACATGTGTCAGTCTAGCAATGTTTCTCCAGTTTATTCTCTTTCTGTCATGAATGAACTAAAACTATGGCCCATTCACATCACCTGCTTGCCACCAAAGCAACAGTACCCAGTCAATAGCATCAAGAGCTTCAGAGAAGATCTTAACTAAAAATCAGTAGTAAAACCTGCCTGGTGGTGTAGCCTGTTACACAGAAGCAATGGTGCACAGGGGATTATTCATCACAGAACCAGCTGAATATCACAACCTCTGACAAAACCTCAAAGTCAGGAGTGGGCCTTTGCTGTAGAGGAGAGGATTACCCAGACACGGCACTATGGTAAATCTTTCTGGCAAGTCATATCTGCTTACCATAACAGCTGGGTTCATGTTTGCTTTAGCTACGCAGAAAGGTTTAGGGCTTGTTTTGAAAGACAAGAGATGCTGGAAAGCCATGGAATTCCTGGCAGCCTTTATGATATGCAAGTAAAATTGGTAATGCTGGTAAAAACAACCTCAGGTGGATCACCTTGGACCTTTGTGTCCAAAAATTACTTCTGGGTTTAGTTTGTTACTCATTGACTCTAGGTTATTCTGAGTCCTTGCAGTGCTGTACATTGTTCAACCAGTGCAGTGTCTACAGGTTTGACCTCTACACTGGAGCTACTCCGCAGCTTCCCAGATTGTCCTATTTGCTCTGACATTCACAGGATTTTAATACTGATAGCAAAATTGTTGTCATGGTCAGGGATAAGCGTCATGTTCTCAAACAAAACAGCCTGTGGCAGCACATGCTAATAAAAGATAAATGAAAATTCTGTTAATAAGGAAAACCAAAATTCTGTAGCAGAACTTGATGCAAAGTAGCTTGTAAAATTTTCAGTGGGGCTACAGAAAATAAGTTTTTAGAAGTTCCTATAAGAACTTCTTAGTATAAGCCCATTAAAATAAAAATAATTTTGAGATAAACATGATGACAACATTCAAAGAACAAAATATGAAAACAGCACTAAAAGAAAAGTGTATGACTGAGGAAGAAAGAGGTAAAAAAAGAAAGACCATAACTGGTACTCCACTTGACCAAAAATGTCCTTGCAGGAACAACGTTAAGCTGTCAGAATTTGTGGACCAAATCTGTATATCATTTGTCATGAAAAACAAAAGGAAAACAAACACAATGAATAACAGCACAGAACATTGGACTTCACGTAGTCAAACATGAACATCTACATCCAGACTGTTCCTGCAGCCTGAGGCTCCTTGGAATACACTAGCCCCATGTTATAGATTGTGTACAGAAATACTTTTGCTCATCTTCTGTTTTTATCAGAGAAATGTAAGAAAGTATTAGACAAACAACAACACTTCTGGGAAAACCAGAAGTTTTTCTTCTGATTTTCTGCTCTGCACACAAGATTACATTCTCTTGGGAAGTAAATGTATTTGAATCACATTTTTTCCTTTCTTTGAGAAAAGAGGCATTTAAAACAGTTAAGCATAATTTTTAAATATTTTTGTCATCTGTTTTTCCAGTTTCCCTTGGACTTCGTTATTTGTGAAACTATGTGCATGGAAGAGATATTCTGTCCTGGGTAAAGAAGGTGCCTCTTCAGGGACCCAGGCATGGCCACCTCACCCGCCCACACCTCAAGATCACAGCTTCTCCCTATCAGAGTACTTCAAAAACAACTTGGACTGCCTTCTTCCCTTAATTTTTACAACAAGGGCTGATAAATGCAAACAAATAATCCCCAATCCTCATTCACATAATGGTCTGTTTACATTTTTCTGTAATTTTAAAGGATTTTTCAAGTGGGTTGGTATTTAACATTTGCTGCCTTTCCAGCACACATTGCTACCTGGAGCCTTAAAAAGACTCATTATTTCTCTATAAAGGTGTCTTTCTAGATGAGCTTTCTGATCTTGTTTATGTTGGTGATTGAAAGTATAATGTCACCAGACTGCCAGTGTAAATCATTAAAGTTTAATTATCAAAACTGTTTTCTCCTCCTCATAATCTTTGGCTAAACAAGTCTATTTGGCAGGTGGAGAAGGCAGGAGTTTTTACAGACAGATTGTACATACCCAGGTAATGTGGACAGCAAGCACACGTGAGATTCTTGTGCCAGGAAGGCCTGCAGGATCAGATGCTTCATCCTGGAACAGGCAAGACATGGTGCACAAGCTCAAGCTCCTCTGTCCTCAGATGGCTGTCCCAATATGGAACTGACATGATGTTACCTAAATACACCTCCATGAGGAAACTGTTCTGCGGCTCCACTGGTCAGATGGGGTCAGTGCAGATCTCCCTGTCCATGTTGCAATTGATGACAACAAAATTAGCACTGCGTGCATGTCATTCAAAAGTTAATGTGGCTCTGCAAGAAAACCAGCAGTTCATATCTGCCACCCTGACAGCCTGAAGTGCTGAATCTCTCCATTCTAAGGGCAAAAATATGTATGTTTGCTAAAACTCTCAGAATATTTTTGGTTAATAGGTTGCATTAATGTCTAAAAGTTAAATTACAGTCTTTACAGTTTCTCTGCCTTTCCTCAGAATACTTAAGCTCCATTTGTGCATGTACAGACAAGAGAGACTTTGAATGAATAAATGTGGTATTATGGCATGATCCTTTAAGCAACTGAGAGATGAAAGGCTGATTTTTGCTTTATTTCTAAGCATACTGACATCAGGGGTAAATTTGGAGCTTGATGCAAGAGATTCAGATGTGCAACTGACATTATGGCTAATAGCAGACACAAGAGAAACAAAATTACATTCTCTTTCTTGGACAAGAAATTAAATACAGATTGCAACTTATTCAAAGAGTTCAAAGTCAATTACTTTTCCCAGTGAAATCAATGAGAAGGACTTTCCATTTCAGTTCATCAGACTTTCTGCCTGCTGAGAAAAGTGACTTTATCTGGGATCTTTATCACCATTTGCCTTCCTGGGTTGTTGAGTTTTCTTTCTTTCTTTTCCTGATTGATGATTAGTCTCATAAATACAACATTCTGGGTTTTTTTCAAAAGCAATCCAACTGCTTTCAATAACTACTAGAATTTTGAAAAACCACTAGAATTTTCCTTTAAGACACTGTAAATGCCACAACAAAGACCAATATTAGCTGGATGAAACATCCAAAGCCCACATTCTATTCCCCCCAACAGGCCTGTGAAATGTCACTGAAGATCCACAGAGATACTCTGACCAGGATAAACTTTCATCCAGTGACATCTCTAAAAACAGTGTGATTTGGTCTTCCTTTGTCACTGTTTGTTTAAGGCAGGTGTCACTTGAAAGGTCCTTATCTTTTCCCATCAGCAATATCAGTACACACAAGGGCAGACAGTCACTTACAAAACCACTACAGAACACAGAGTAGATGTGCCTGGAGGAGATTAAGGTGATGTCTGTGTTCAGTTCATTCAAAGATGTCAACACTACCTGCTTGCATGTACTGATCCCAAATTTTGTGCTAAGAGACTCGGTTTTGGCATTGCCACCTCCAAGCTCTGGGCTGGTTCCCACACTGATAACTATCATTCATTCTTAAAACCAAATGTCCACACAACACAACCAGGACTAGCATAAAATTAGTTACCTCCCATCTTATGTACAGCTACACCAGACAAGCTGAAGATTCTGCAGCCGAATCCCAGGACCCAATGTCAAACCATAACATTTAGCAGGTAAGTAGCCATTAGCAATCACACTGTTCTCAGATTCCCATGCCCTGCTGTTATCCTGCTCCCAGCAGCCATTGCTCCACAGCCCACAGCAGCTCTGCCCCCTGGTATCACTCTCTAATTGTCTGCACCCCAAGCTTGTGCTTGTAAAGACGGACGTTCAAGGGCTGGGAGCAGGAGCTGATGGTGCAGCTAACACTGCTGGAGCTGTCATGGCAGTACATAGCCTGCCACGCTGTCCTTGAGCGGCAGGGACATGGGGAAAAGGAGGGATGTGCAAGGTTTGCTATCAGTTAGCTGAAGAAAACTATGCATGTGCATGTGCCTGTAAGCAAAAATTTCTTTCACTATATACATTATTAGCAAATAGAAATTATTAAGTTATAAAAGGACAACAGCTGCATTACAACAGGATCCCAGGGGGCGTTAAATCGTGAGATTTTTAGAGTGTACCATTAGACCAAAATCACTTGAAATGCATTATATACCATAAACAATGTATCTCAACAGCAGAAGAGAGCGTGAAAGGTAGTCAGAAGCAGGTAAGCGCAAGGAAAACAGCCTTCCCACCACACCAGCAAGGGGCAAAATTATATTTTTTCCAGTTATAAATGTAACAAAGCATTCCTCTGTGGCAGTATGCAGTGTTTGCTGTGTGTTAGCATTAGTAGTTACTGTGACAGTGCAAGGGTTGTATCCAAGCTGTGTCCATTGAAGGGCTGGAGGCACCGCCCATTGGGTCTCCAGAGTGGGAAAGAGACAGGAGACCCCATGCCAACTTCAGTGCCCTTCCAGCTGTGACTGGGGGGGCTGAGGAGCACTGGGGCCAAGGTTCAGGGAGTCAGGGGACAGCCCTGCAACCGCTACCCCCACAGCACCCCTTGCTGCTCACTGAGTCACTAGGCTCCATTGGATGAGCCACTGGCAGCAGCCACCTCTCTCTCTCACACTTCCTTCAATGTTCAAGGCACTTGGGCTTTCTCCCCAGTATGCTGGCTGGAGTCCAGGTCAGTTTTGGAAAGATATTCCCCGCAGTGACTTTTCCAAATCCTGCTCTCTATCTCAACAGCAATCTCAAAAGCTGCTCATCCCAGGCAGGCAAGGCATGAACAGAGCACAGGTCCCATGACCAAGGACAGCCCCCTGCTTCCCTGAGCTTCCCAACACAGAGAAACAGGATCCACACACTCAGACATCCAAATCCACTTTGAGCCCACATCTGCCCTAAACTCTGGGGTCATGCACATCTTGATACATTTTCTAACTTTTATTTTAAACCTCATGGTAACATTGGTAGAGGAAAACACCCAACCATAATCATGAGGGAGCCCCCTGCTCCTAAATATGTTTCTGGCTCAAGAAAAAGAAAACAAAATTTGGTTTAGGTTTCTTTACCCTGTCAGCAGATCTGTAAGGTCATACAAAACAGCATCCTTTCATAACCATATTAGGGGGAAAATGACATCTGAAAATCTATGTGCTGGGAAGACAGTGGTGAAGGAGGACCCCAGGTTAGGAAAATCAAGTTAGGACAGTTTGCTACTGATTTCCTGTGGCAGATTTAACTGTTGAGTTAAAACCCACTGACATCAGAGGTGACATTACAATGTAGGTCACATGAAGGTTCTGCAAGAGGCTGGGGAGCAGAGGAGAGGACAATTTTCCCATTCCCTGCTCACACACTGGTTCTCCAGGTGCATTGCACAGCAAATGAATAGCAAATGATGAATAGCAAATTCACGTACAAGACATGAATGTCTTGTACACAAATGAGCTGCCATTTGTGCCACACAAATTGTTGCCTAAGTGCTGGGTATGAGCACTGCTTTCCCCAGTCTCTGCATTTCAGTCCTATTTCAGTACACATAGCAGTGTGCATATTCCATTAAGAAAATAATGACCTTTCAAAATTCAGGATTGAAATAAACCCAGAGGACAACAGACAGACAATTAGATGTAGTTTGGCAATCGTGTGTGGCTGGAAGGTAATCAGTGTGATGTTCCTCTGAGGGGAAGGAGGATCATACTCTAGGGCAGGAAGGCAATCCCGCCTTCCCAACACAGTTTTATCATAACCCTCTCCGGGATTTTGCCATCAATATGGTCATTCAGTTCTCCATTACATATGACACAGAAAGGGAAAAGCATGAAAAAGGGTGAAGGCTACTGCACTTCAGGTATTTCTATTATCTTTCTCTAACAAGACCATTTGTATTAAAAAAAAAAAAAACACACAGAGAAACGCTACATTGATATATGGCACAGGGAAATACATGTGGGACATACTGACAATTTGTTGCAGTTTGAAACTGTGACAAAATGTGATTATCTGAGGAAAAAATCTGTTATTAATCATTTGGCAAGAGGTCAAGCACTCTACATTTTCATGGTTCCTTTGCAAAGCTCAACAATAAAAAGTAAGGAGAACAAATGGTGTGAAGTCTTTTTTTCTCACTAAGACCAGATTTTTATGTTCATATATTGAATTTTAAAACAGCTAATTTGGAGAGGGAGCCTTTATAAATTGACCTGTTCTCTGCAATGCTGGTTTCCTATTTTTCATCTTTCCTAATATAATCAATAGTAAAGGACTGTAAGTAAATTGCTCATGTGGATAGTCAATAGACTGAGAGGATGTTTTAAATATCTTAGTAACAGCTAACATCTCAGAGAGGGTGTTGCAGCCATCAGTGGGGCTGGTTTAATGCAGTGTCAGCAGGAACCATGTCAGTTAGGCCACACAACTCTGCAACACCACAAATTTCTTGGTTTTTCAGAAAATGTAGTGCACTAGGTATGAATACAGCAGTGGTTAGCTTCCTTTTGCCTGTGCTTACTCCAGAGAGAGGAGCTAAGCAGCACTGTAGAGAGGATAGGGCAAATGGGGCAAAAGTACCAGTGGACCTCATACCACTCATGTCATGAATATTCATTGCCAACTGGATTCAGACTACGTACCTTTTCTGATCATGCTCCATTAACCACACCTTCCCCTTCAGTGGATTTGTGAAGAGATCACCAAACCATCAGAAATTACCCCTTGACCACCAAAAATTCCAGCCACATGCCAGCACACAAGTTTCTTTAATCCTTCAATTGGGCACAAGGCTGTTTCATGTCTTCCAGGAATGTCTGCCTACCTGGCAGGATCTGTATTGCAGGAAAATACCATGAGCCTCCTTCTAATTGTCTACACTGAGAGCCCAGTTGTACATCTAAGCGCCATTTGCAGGTACTGGACTAGCTTTTTTTTTAAGTAATCTTATTCCTAGAATTGCAGTAGAGACCTCAAAATGGGTTTTATCACTGTAATTTTATTTACTTATTAAAATCTAAAGTTTGCACTTAAAATAGAGAATGCCCTCAAAGTTTAATCTATCTTCTGCCAATTTATAATTCACAATCTGATATTAATTTTTTAGATATTAAGCTATTGTCCAACAGCTGGTTGTGATATTTTGGGAGGGTGGGGAATGGAAAATAATGCTTTTGAAACAGGCTTAGACTCACAGCACAGGAATTGCAATTGCAAGGACCCTCACTGCTCCCCTGCTGGCTTACTCCTCTTCTGCAATGTGATTTATTGGACCCAGTCTTACCCCAAGAACCTCCCTTGCACCCATTTGTCTTCTAGTGCTTGTGAAAGGGACAGAACTTATGAAAGGATTACTTAGCCTCTGCTCTGGAAGTTGAGAAGAGTTACCAAAAGACTGGAACAGGTTACTTCCACCACCTCTCAGCAGCAGCCTAAATCATCCAGCTCTGATGGAATTTGCATCATCTCAGTGACATCCCAGTAACAAGCAAGGAGTTAGCAGAGCTGTGGTTTAACTATGCTCCAAGCACTGAGAAACTGGAAGGGTTTCACATAAGCTCCCTGAGAACTGGACACACTGTGGTCCTGTTCAAACAGAAGGTTGTTGAACTGACATACCTCTCCCTCCCACAGCTTGGGTAACCCACTTCTGCACCTGAACCAATTTCATCTGAGCTTTCTTTTTCCCTTTCACTGTATGTTCTTGGTCCTATTTTAGCCAGCTTGTTCCAAACTACCCATTGCTCTGTATGACCAAGAATTACCACTGAAATAACCACACAAAAATAAGGGAGGAGATATTTAAAAGCACAGATGAGCATGAGAATCTTGGTTGTGTTTTTAAAAATTCCCCTCAATAGTATTACAAGCCTATCTTGAGAAGCATGCCTGATAGTGTCAGACCATATAGTGAAAAGAAAGACAACGCTCAAATAACAAGAGACGTATTTGCCAAAAGCCAGTGCAGAGACATCATCACATTATATCCCAGGTGTTAAGTGCATCATCCCCGGCGCTTTCTGCCCATACGCTTTTGCTGTATGTCAGATCCTTACTCAGCACCTTCTTCAAAGAGCAGAAATTAAACCTTTTAGAAAGCTTTGTTAGACACCCCGGATCAGTGTTGTAACACAGCACTCCCCCTTTGCAGTGCCTCCAGATGAACCCAGAAAATGCAATATTCCTCTTGCTTACTCATTCCAGTTTCTACTTGATCCATGAAACTAAAATCTCATTTCTACACGTCCTTTGCTCTACAATTCACTCTCCTGTCTCTGTTTAAGACACACCAGATTCTAGCTATAAACTGCTTCAAATATCCTGAGAACTTCTGTAAAGCACAATGCAAATTTGAAAAGTTCAAGCCTAGTGCTAATGCAATAAAAGAAGGCAATATGATTCCAGATATACAGTTGCTGTAATGCCTTTAGGAAGCACTCCATCAGTTTGATTTAGAAAATTATTGCATTATGTTAAAACAACTAAATTGGATAAGAGGAATAGGGATTTGTTGACATAAATCTTGTATCTGGGCTTCAAACCCCTCCAAGTAAATACAAATAAGAAAATATACACAGAGAGAACTGCCAATTTCCCCTGAGAAGATCTGTTTCCAAGGAAGTAAAAGTCTATATTGGAAATCAATCCAGTTGTTTATAAAGCAAGAAACCTCTATTGGAAGTCAACAGGAAGGAACATTGGAAGCACACCATCAAATAGCAGAAAACAAAGTGAAAGAATAACCAAACTATATAACCCAAACTTATTGTTTTTAAATAATTCTATGATTCTGACCTCATCTGCAATAAATTTGGAATATTTTGGCATGTGGACACCACCAGCTCAAAGGAAACAAAACACAATGTAAGAGCAATCAGGAACAGCCCAGTAGTTTTAATAAAGGTCACCCTGAGTGATCAGCACAGGGAAGAAACAAGGCAGAAACAAACTTAGGCAGCAGAAATTCTCTGAATATTTTGCATGACCTGATATGGTGCGCTGGTGGTAATCTTTAGCCTAACAATCAAGATAGCCATTCACCTTAACACTTCTCCCGCCAGAAGAATCCTATCAACCTAGTGGGAACAGAGAGCATGGGCACAGGCCAGGGTAGGAGACGGAGGATTGGCCTCCCTTCTGCTTTCCCCTGTCCCTACAGCTCCACAAAATCGTGAGGAAGGGAAGCAGGGAGCACAGCCTGATGGAGGCACCTTTCCATAGTCAGCTGTGATTTAACCAATCAATTCTTCTTCCAGCCCAGCCTTGTTTGTCCACAATCTCCTTTTTAAATAGGTAACTGAATATTGCTCGGATGAATTAAATAGACCATCTGGGAAATAAGTGAGGCTTCATGATATACAAATGACAGGAAAAATTATCAATATGTGCATCTGTGAAACGCTAAACAGCTGTCAAGAAGTGAAAAGAAACAAATCTGAAATGCCACCGTTATACATCCTCGCACAAAATTCATTCCCTGTAACCATTACTGCTCATTTATCTGTTACACCAGCAGGAAAAGATTTGCTAGGTGGTAGATTAACTCAGTAAGACTATTCAAAGCTTTGATTGATGAGCAATGGTCGAAGGCTGGTTGGTTACTTTCCCCGATTCCATAGGCTGGTGTGGCCACTGGGATTACTTACAGCCCTTTGTCCAGGGAGACAGCAGTGGCAGTGATGGTGGACAGCTGCCCATGCTCAGTGAAGGAGCAGGCACAGGTGAGGGGAACCCTAAGCCATTCCCTGGACTTCAGAGAGTGGGATCCATTTGAAGAGTTGCCAGCCTGGAAGTTCCTGGACCCTAGCATCATCTCACCATTAATTTCAACTAAGTCATCATACAAGCAAATGTGGATAAAGTAGTCATACATCCCAACAGGTGGCATGGCTGCAAAGTTATTACAGACAGAAGCTGACAGAAATGGAAAAACCCATTCTTTATCTCCTCATATACAGAGTGAAATCACAAGGGCCTCTTGCCCTTGCTGTGAAGTCACAGGACATTAGGGATTGTGGGGAATGGGGTGTCTCAGCCAGCAGCAGTAGCAAACCAACTCTGGTACCTCTGGCCACCCAGGCATCATTTCAGCCCTTTCCCCCACTGCATGACTGCTTTCACTTCTGTCAGAATTCCTTGACAGACTGGGCATTCTCATTTTCTTCTCCCAGTGGTGTGTAGTGCTTGACTAAATCCTGAACACATTACTGGTCCATGAAAGAGTAAAACCCTCTCTCCTGCTTGGCACAGTAATGGACTGCCCAAAATCCTTGCCTTACACTGAATTAGATATGTTCTTTGACCATGTAGGCTAGTGCCCACATACTGTTTAGGTGGTTAAGGCAATCCCTATGCAAGAGGCAGACCCAACACTGATGTTTGAGGAAAGCAATTATTCTTATAGCAACAGCTCCTCACCAGCTCCTGCCCTTGCCATGGGCAAAGCAAAGAACAGCAAAAGAGAGAGTCTCTTCATTCTCTTTTAGTAACATACTGCTCAGCATCAGACATGGAGTCACACCTTAATATGGGGGCTCTGATCCCCTGAGGACAGGGATGAAGCTAAGGACCAAAGCTCCTGTTGATCAAACCATGGGAGGAATGTATGGAAGAGAAAGCAAGCTGCCCACCTGCCTTTCCTTGGACTTCTCAGGCTAAGAGAGGTCCAAGGTTTCTTCACAGACAAGGCTGCCGAAATTGAAGCAACCAGAAATTTAAAAATTCACCTTCCATTCAGACAATATTTAGCAAAGGACTTTCTCCTTGAAAACCAGTTCTCAATGATGCTTACAGATATTTTTGCATTGTCACTTATCCTTCCCAGGGGACTGAGACAACCTTACTAACATTAGATAATTTCTCCTTCTATTAACCTGTTCAAACTGTGGCTGTTACGCAGGATGAGGGTACAAACTGCAAATGTGAAGGAGCCACTAAACTCACTGGTGGTCTCACTTGGTGTCTCATGCAAAGTCCTGCAGGAAGCTGTCACCTCACTGCAAAGGTCTGTCATTTATTTTTCATTACAGGAGAGGGAGTTGGCTGAGATGGCATTAGCACAACTCAATTTTCACCTGAAGATGGTCTTAGCTTCCACCAGCACTTGTTCTCTTACCTTACACTATCCCTGCTCAGTAACCTGACAGTCTGCTTCTGCTCTCGCAGTGTCCAGGATCAAAAAAGTCATGGTCATGCCTCTGAGATGTAAAAATGTTTCTCCTTGCCCTTGGAAATCCATAGGTCATTGGCACATTTCCGTGACATTTCTATAGGGGAAAAACATCTTTATCCAAAACCCTCAGGTGCTGGAATGAGTGGTTTCCATCCTAGACCATCCCACTGTTGCCTCAGCTGCCAAAAAGAGTCATTGTGGCCCTGCACATGGCCAGTTTTCACCCCTGATAGTGATCTTTTTTCCCAAGGTCACCTGCTGGAAAATCAGAAATAGGAATTAGACACCCTGACTCTGAATCTTACACTTCAATCATATGGCCATTGCTTCCCTCTTCTGCCTTTGCCAGTTTTATACTTTCAGTACCACTTTCAATGCTATTCATGCTCTTCAGCACCTCTCTACTCCAAATGAAATCAATAGAAGTCACTGCTAGTTTTAAAAATGAAGGAAACAATATTTTCAATAACTCTAACAATTGCTCAGAAAGAGAAAAAAGCACTCCAGACACCCGCACCTCATCAGGCTTTTAGTAACTGCTGTTTTGGGACTACTCCTCTTCCTTTTGCCTTTTCTGCCATCAGAAAACAAACTCAAATATAACATTTTACTTGATGTGTATCAAGACCTACCATTCTGTACCAGCCTTGGGAAAATATAGAGGGGAAGTAAAATAGCTGTAACAGCTAGCTCTATGTGTGTAGCAGCCAGTCCTACACTGCTGGATAAATATACCATATGAAAATCCCTGGGAGATGATCAAATGCAGTAACTGTGGCTTATCTGTATGGTATTTGATGAACAAAAAGGAACTAAATAAACAGTAATTTATTTTTGACAATCTGTTCTAGTTCCTCCTAGTACTGAAAAAAAGAAAGCAAGCCTACTTTTAGACACATCAAGTTCTTGTCAATGCCCCGGTGCTGTGTTCTGGGCAGCTGCCACTCACCAAACGTTTGGAGAAGGAGAGTCAGCTGCTGAGAGGGCTGGCAGCCTGGACTCCTGCAGTACCCTCACAGCACCACCACCACCACCACCACCCCAGGCTTCAGAGGCAAGAGGCACAAGGCAACAGCCAAGAACCCTAGAAATCAATGGCAAGATTTCTACTGATTTCAGACAGGTGAGTGTGTCACCCAGACACTTTTGCAGCAGATACATTTCTGATTTAATCTATTTCAACAGCCAATTAAACACATTTCAACTAATCCTCACCCTATCAGCACATCACATGGTCCTGCCTGGCACCACAGGTGAACAGGGCAGAATGATCCATCCTAGGGGAGAGGAAGACTCTGCTGGCAGCCTGGGATGAAGGAATCCACACTAAAGTTTTACCCATATGTCTGCATGAGACAAGATCAGAAATCGACAACAAAAATAATTCAATTCTCCCTTAAAAAAAAAAAGCAACCACGAAGTGGAAAACACTAAAGTACATACAATTCACATTGTATTTTTTTGCTCCAAGGCATGTATAATGATGTAAATTAGAAAAACCCTTCTTGGATGAAATTATCTCAAAAAATCCCCTTCATATTAAAAATATGCTTCTCTTATAAAACTGAAAACATCCTCTAGGATGCTAATGATTTCGTTTGCATCTCAGTCATTATATTATTTGCATCCAGTTGGAGATGGCAGAACTTCTCGGGGGAAACTAACATGGGTATTTTAAGGGTTGTTTTTTCTTATTTTTTTTCTTTACGGTTTTCTATGTGCAAAAATTAGAGGCTTGTTTTTCTATTTTATCAGAGAGAAAAAATGATCCTGATTCAAAGCAGCACTGAAATACAAGGCTCTGCCAGATGTTACATAAACGATGATGTAATGCTAAAGTATTTCATTACACATGCAGGTCTGTTCCTCAGCCCAGAAATGATTTATTACATTTTGTCAATCCCATTTTATGTACCCACATCATTTTTACATCATTTTTCTTCATGACATTGTTACATTCTCACAGAAGCACACAGAGATAACATCATAACAGTGCAGCCAATGAAGTTAGCATTTTACAAATAATGTTACTAATAAATAAATATACCAGTGAGGGGAAAATGGTCTTTCTGAGAGAGTGAAAAGCAAATTTACCTTTGAATAATCTGATGGGGGAAGAGGCCATAAGTCCAATAAGAAAATTGAGTTTGCATCCTCTTGGAGCAGCTCCTGCCTTCATGCAGAACAGTGAGGAAATGCTGTTCTTGCCTCTTTTTGGTTTAATCTTACATTCCCTTTGTTCTCCTAATGTGTTCTGTGTGCTGCCAGCTAGATCTTATGCACCAGCTGCTTGGTTAAACAGATGCATCAGCAAGTGAAAGAAGACCAACTCATAAAATCTGTTTTGACCCTGAATTATCAATCCATTGGACACACCAGCTTTTTTTCCTGATCATCCATCAAGATTTATTAGAAAAAGTGCACACAACAACACTGCTTCTTAATGGAAGAAAAAGAACACCAGAAACTGTAAGTTCAAAAGATATGAAGGTCATGTCAAAATAACGTAGCAGGCTATTTAGAAGATGCATTCCTACAGCAATATTGTTAAAGAAAATAATCCTTCTAATAAGCAACTTGCCAAAAATCCCATTAGACAACTGAAGCAGAGAATTCCTCTTTTTTAGCAGTCAGCCATTAGCCTGCATCAACCAAAATGTTGCAGTGAGAAGCTGCAGCTGGATTTTTTTTCTTTTTCTTTTTCTTCTTTTTTTTTTGACATTTTAAATCGTGTCTCCCCCTTGGACATATAAAAGGCAAATCCCTGATGTTTTCTAGGTGACTTCCTTCTGAGAGGAACTGAGGCTTCTATGTGCCAAAATGACTCATTCCACAGGGAAATCTGCTGCCTCCCTGGAGCCTGGGTGAGAGATGTTACTAGAAGATTCCCTGAACTGAGTCAGCACACTGACTATTATTCACTGTTGTTGTCCAGATTGACAGTAGTGACACTGAGAAGTCCTAAGGCAATCAAAACAGGCTTCAGGGCACTGGGATAACTGGTTGTAAGGACAGGAGCATAGATGTTGTTTTCCTCAATTCCTTCAGTAGCAGGGAAGAATGCCAAAAGGAACAGCCACCTGATCAACACGTGGCTTAAAGTCTGGTGCCACTGGTGGAATTTTGGCTTTTTTTGCTCATAGGATGTTTTACATGGTGCCAGGCCTGCTGGAAAGAGATAGAGTATGCCTGTCTAAAAGAGGGAAAAGGATTCTATCCTGTGAATTGGCAAGGCTGATTGAGAGGGTTTTAAACCAGGTTTGAAGGGGGAATATGATAAAACCAGGCTCAGCAGAGATGAGCCTAGAGTAGGCATGCCAGCATTGGGGGTGAAATCTTTAGCCCAGCTGAAGAGCATCGATACCAGTGCACGCAGTATGGGTAACAAAGCAACAAACAGGAGGAAGCCACTGGCAGCAGGAAAGCTGTGACAGTCACCATCACTGAAAGGCAGTGGGATGACTCACATGGCTGGAGTGCTGCCATGATGGTTTGAATGGTTCTTCAGAAGGGTCAGGTGAGGAAGCAGAGGCCATGGAGTGGCTTTGTACATTAGGGAGTGTTTCACTGCACAGAGCCCAAGGACAGTGATGACAAGGTTGAGTGGCTATGAGTAAGAACCAGGGGGAAGGCTAACAAGGCAGATATACTGGTGGGAGTCGGTTACAGACAACACAACCAGAATGAAGAGGCAGATGAAGTATTCCATGTGTGGCTGACTGAGGTTCCACTAGAGCTAACCCTTGTTCTTGTGGGAGACTTTATTTTGCTGGGTGTCTGCTGGAAACTCAACACAGCTGAGTGGGGGTGGTCTAGGAGATTCCTGAGTGTGTGGAAGATAATTTCCTGACTTCATAACTGAGCCTATCAGGGGCTGTGCCCTGACAGACCTGCTATGTGCAAACAAAGAAGGGCTGGTGAGAGATGTGGATCATTTCAATGATCATTAAATAATTGCGTTGAAGGAAGGAAGGAGGTAACAAATCTTCTACCTTGGACTTCGACCTGTTCAAACACTGGTTCATAGAGCTCCCTGGAAAAGAATCCTTAATAACAAATGGGTCCAGGAAGCCTCTACATACTTAGGAGGAAATCTTAAATGTGCAGGAGCAGGCCATCCCTATGTGCCAAAAGACAAGCTGGTTGAAAAGAAGACTGGCTGAGCTGAACAGGGAGCTTTTGCATGAAATCAGGGAAATAAAGAGAACTTTTGACCTTTGGAAGAAAGTGAAGGCAACTCTGGAAGAGTACAAGGGTGCTGCTAGATCACGTAGATAGACATTTAGAAAGGTGAAAGCTCAGCTAGAACTGAACCTGGTCACTGCTTTGAAACATGATAAAATGTTTTTATAAATCCTTCAAACAAAAGGAGATATGAGGAAGATCTCCATCCTTTATTACATGGGGTGGGGGGAACAAGGATGAGGAAAAGGCTGAGATACTTTATGCCTTCTTTGCCTCAGTCTTTTACAGAAAGACTGGATAACCTCACAGCAACCAGTCCTGTAAGCTGGTAGACAGGGACAGGGAGCAGAAAAGACCCCCTGAAATCCAGGAATAAGTAGTTAGTGACCTGCTGAGCTATTCAGACATTCACAAGTGTATGGCAGCAGATGAGATTCATCTAAGGATACTGAGGGAGGTGGCAGAAGGAAGATCTTGCCAAGCTGCTCTCCATCATTTATCAGTCCTGGCTAACCACGGAGGTCCCAGATGACTAAAAGCTAGACAGTGTGATACCTATCCCCAAGAAGGGCCAGAAGGAGGATCTGGGGAACTATAACCTGTCAGCCTCACCCTGGTGCTAGGGTAGGTTATGGAATAAAGGTGTTCTTGCAGGTACTCACATAGCACATACAGGACAACCAAGGGATCAGCCCTAGCCAGCAGGGGGCTGTGAAAGGCAGGCTCTGCCTGACCAACCCCATCTCCATTTATGACCAGGTGACCTGCCTGGTGGATGAGGGAAAGCCTGTAGATATTGGCTACCTGGACTTTAGTAAAGCCTTTGATACTGTCTCCCATGGCGTTCTCCTGGAAAACTGGCAGCTTTGGTGGATGCATGCTGCTTCTTTCTTTTCATCAGAGTTTTAAAAAAAAAGTTTGTTGTCCAACCAGCCATGAACATTAAACTTGGCAAATAGGAGTTTGATTTCTTTTCAGATAAAAGAGATGTTACAAATAAGAATTTTATCTTGCATGGAGGCATGACAAAGTATGAGACAGAATCCTTCTTGATTACAATCTTCCATCATTCTGATTTTATAATTACTGAATAGAATCAATCAGCTTTCAATTGTTACCTTGGTGAAAGATTAAAACATCATTACTTGTCATACATATTTCACACTTTAGTACATTTTAATAAACCGAATGCATGAGAAATGTTCATATTATCTTTCACACTTCTGGGATCTTAATGGCATTTCTATTGATTTGAATTGACCAACATTGTTGGTCAAAATAACTCAGATTCAGGCAAGGCATGAACTTCCACTATCAACACTAACAAATGAAGACTGCTGAGCACTGAAATGGCTAAAATACAATCATTAATCAGAAACACCGTAAAACAACTGGCAATGTCCTAGGGAGGTCTCCCTTCCTTTTGGTCTATTGATTCATATGCATATATATCATGCAAAGGATACATACTGGGGATCTCTTCATGACAGCACTAGGGAGAAAGTAAAGGAGAGCACTACAGAGTAGGCAACACAAGACAAGCAAGGGAAGCTGGCTGCCCATCAGCCATGAGAGCCTTTTTCACCACCCTGGTACTTCGGTAGGAAGACAGATGCCTCCCTGGGGATCTGGCCCTTGCTTGGTGTGACAGAAATCTTTTCTTCATGGTGCTCATCACCCAGGCCAGTCAAGACAACTCCTTGGACTTGCCATCAGTATGCCTTGGCAAACCACAGCTAGTGCTAGCACTAGCCTTCACAGCTATGGCAATCAATGTCACAACACCGTGTGTATGCTAGGTCTAGTTTATGCTGCTCCAACCTGGTCAACACAGGGTAACAAAGCCTCTTCCATGAAGAAAGTGATGGGGAGCAAATCTGGGAGGTTTTTGTGGGTTCTGAATACAATAAAGAGTATAGAGAGTCTGCTTCTCTTACCACAAACACTGCAAGTAAATCAAGACTCCAAGTTATCCATTTAACTTAAAGAGCCCCATCTATTAAGACAAGCAGAGATACTTGCTACTCAATATTCCTAAAAGTTTTAGAAATCTAGTGCAACTGGCGCTTTTTTGCTGAATCATATTTTGTTGTTTGAACTTATATTGATTGGTGCTTTCTCTTCTAAGCATAACCTAATAGCAAGATGATGTAATCAGACCTTGAATTATTCAGACTTCATTGCTATTATCTATATGTTACAGAACAGTAATTAATATACTCTGAAATACTATAAAGAATTAAAACTTAAATACTTTTGTTGAATTAATACAGTACATTTTGGGATACACTTTTTTTTCTTCTTCTCTTATGGTCCAGTACTGGGATGCTATTAGCCTACACACCTGCAAGCTTTTATAAACAATTCACCTCTAAGCACTTGGGAAGTGCGATTAACAGCAACCAGACATAGACACAGCCTTAAAACGGAGCACGTGCAGAAGTGTTTGGAAGACCAAGATTTAACTTTATTGCTTTCTACTGATCTTGAGTTCCCATGTCAGTCAGTGAAGGAAGCATGTTTAACATTCTGTAGGACAACCCAATAATACTACTTATAGTTTTAATGCACGCACTCACAGGTATATGTAATTCAGTAATTTACAGCAGAACTTCATCAGCCACAGAATGCATTAGCAAAACCACAACTTAGCTGAATTACCAGCTGATTTCTAAAATTACTGCCAGAAATATTAATTGTCCCTCTCCCTCTTTATCACCAATTTTCATGGGTGGGTAGGTGCACTGTATGTCATGGTTTTAACATGTATAATGCAAAACCACTTTATTTATTAGTGCGCTTGTTCTACCAGTGCTGTGTTCTTTATTTCAGAAGTCACCAACACAGAAGTACGGATGTGGTGTTGTTTCTCTATATTATTACTTGAGACCCAGCTTTACCAGGCATGGAGAATGCATAACTGCTGTGGCAACCCTTAGAAACCATGCTCATCCTGTTACACAGTGCATGTACACGCATAGATGTTCAACAGCCCCTTCCCTAAAACTTGCTAAGTCATTTGCAATGCATCACCCAATAGCAGATAAAGTGGTTCATACATGTCATTCACTGCAGATCATTTAACTCCATAAAGAAAGTGAGATAAAGGTACTTTGAAAGCAAAATTGACTACAATTTTCCATCATTTTGACTTTCTTGTGTTTCTTGGTACGTTCCTGTTGGAAACAAAGGACAAATGGTCTGCATTCCCTCTGTTGTAACCAATAACAATAGAGGTTATTGGTTACCCAGGGAATCTGACTCTTCCAAAAGTTGTGCTGTGAACACAGGCATGCCAGGGTTTGAGGCCCACTTCCACACTGTACAATACTAAAAGAAATCCAGAGATTTCGGGAGAAACGGATGAGACTTCTTTGAAGTTTGGCACAGATTAGCAGGTATTTATGGAACAAATACTGGAAATGCAAGAAAGAGCTGCACAAAGTTGCACTGGCTGAGTTTGACTTTCAAGTGTTTTAAAAATGCATTAGGGTGAGTGCATGTCACTGAGCCATGTTACAGTCTTGGGCAACACATTTCAAGATGGTTCAAATCAAGTTTTCCTGATACTATATCCCTCTTCTATCAGACAGAATTGCTGTGTTAACTAAAACATTTTCATAAGCAGCAGATACATTACAAAAGCCCAATGCAAATTACTATTTTAAGATCTATAAGATATTAACATCTAACTCTGCTAAAGTTAAGATATAAATACATACACCAGGAAAATTGAATTGAGCTTGGAAGGCCTAATAAAGGGAACCTCTGAAGCAGTCAGTGCTTTGGACCACCAACACCAAAAACCAGTAGACTGTAAATCATATTTTAGGATCATAGAATCCTGACTAGGAAGGGACCTACAAAGGTCTTCAACTCCAGGCCTTGCCCAGGACACCTCGAAGAATCAAACCACATTTCTGACAGTGTTTTCCAAATGCTTCTTGAACTCTGGTCGGCCTTCTGTCACAACCACTTCCTTGGGAAGTCTGTTCCAGTGTCCAACTACCTTCTGGACAAAAAAGCTTTTCCTAAAATATTGAACCTAAACATATCCTGACACAACTTCATGCCATTCCCTCAGGTCCTATCCCCCATGATAAAATACAATTCCTTAGCTCCCTGTACCACTTCAGAATAGGAGATATGATAACATTCAAATGCTTTTGCAGAAGTACACACTATGTTGGGGATTTTGTGTTTCTTCACGCTTAAAGATCAGAGTTCCAAGTAACACCACTTGTGCATTTGCTTCCGTTCAAGGCCACAGGCAAAATCTCCTAAACAACTTGCTCACATCCATAAAATCAAGGCATTCCAGTCTCTGAACTTCTTTGCAGTGAGTGAGCAGCCAACAAAACAACCCTTGATATCAGCCCACAAAACTTCACATGCTCACCAGGAAAGCTTGGTACGAGGAAAATAAAACCACACTAACTCCTAAGGAAATCAGCAGCAATTTTCTTCTGATTATATTGTCTCAGGAACAATCAGGCACTGTCCCTCACATCCAAAGACACAAAAAGAGACACTTTTATCTTGTTGATGATTTTTTGATTAATGGCTTCCAAACAGTTGAGGTCATTTACTGCATATCCAACATGACTAATGAAACCCGCTGCGGTAATAATCTCAAATCAGAGACATCAAAAATGAGCCTCAAGGACAGAATTCTCCCTCTCCTATTCCCACATAATGGCCATTTATACAGATACAATAAGCCTCAAAGTGCATGTCAGAACACCAAATTTAAACACAGGAGGCTGACTTGCAAAGTGAAATGAATGTAGAAGATTTTACTCACTGTATCTTTTAGCTTAAGAGGCCTCTTATGGAATCACTGTTAAAAGAAAAAATCGATAAAATTATGGCAGTGACACAAAACCAATAAAGCAGATAAATTTGGAATCAAGGAATCACTTTTACACTGCATCACTCCATAAGAGAACAAAATGTGTTGCTAAACTAAAGCTTCATTAAAATGTCATCTACTCTTCTTGTTTCTCTTTCCATGGTCACTGTTTACCAGGGTTTCTACTTTCTAATCAATTAGCTTTTAATATCTTGCTCATACCATGTGAAGTATTGGCTTTAGAGCCTCCATTCACTTCAGGAGGACCAGGACCTCACACTAGGATTTTACTGAGCCTGTGGCTTGGCATTACCCTGCAGGGGCCCTGCACTTATGCCCACTACCTGCCCATCCTAACCTTCTGTCCACCAGATAGCTCCATAGCTTCATCATCAGCAAGAAATTCCTACCTCTTACTGAGCACATGTACTTATATATACCTGCATGGATATGGATACAGACACATATACAAAAATATCCATGTATGTATAGCTGTGATTCCAAGGAGGGAAAGATGAAGTATATACAGATAAACTAAAGATTTCAAATACGTATAGGTCCCACTGCCCTGTCAGCTGTCCCAGCAATACAGCTGCACATCCTAGGTTATATTGGAGCACCAGTACACTGGAGAGGTGTCATCTCCTGGTCCCCAAGTTTTCTCTTCCCCCTGCTCTAAATTAGGTAGGACTTGGACTGCAGAACCTGCAGGTCTGATATGTGACCAGGATCATGGGTATGATCCTGTCCTCCCTTCACCAAGGGTCACAGCTCAGCTGGGGCCCTCATTTTGAGTAGTCCTCTGCTTGTCTGGTTGTGGACTGACACAGGTGAATCACTACCAGAGGGAAGAGAGAGACATGGGTTTCAAGGCTGGGGAGGGGCTGCAGGTCTTTGGGATTCTCTCTCGTAACCTGTTGATTTTTTGTTACATTCTTTGTTACAACAAAATACACTTTACATCTTTACAGATGTATGTGGAAATGTGAATTGTGTTGTTGTTATGTATTGTCAAAGAAACTATAAATACCTTCCGACTCAAGGATCTCCAGCCAGAAGAGAAGAGCTTAAAAATGGAACAAAATTGCTATCTACAATTTTAATGAGCAGCTCTCCCACCGAAAAATGTTTTTCAATTTAAACTCTATTAACAGGAAATTAGGAGATCACCCATCACAGTGTTTTTGTTTATTTTAAAATGAAAACTAAGAACATCAAATTGCTATCAGCACAAATGTTTGATGGACCCAGAAATAAATTAAACCATTTTATTACATTTTTTCATTCCCCATGTTTATGTTATAGTCTCCAGCAATTTAAATTTAATGGACAAAATCATTAAGAAGGTGGTGTAAATTGAGATTTTGGGCCAACTCTCCATTGCTCTGGAACCAATGACAGAACTGGCACTGATTTCCATATGATCAGCATTTAGAGTAGGATGTTTGTATTAACAGTACATACACCAGAAAAAGGGGCTGACCCTTGATTCTTCACTTGACCATTCTCTCACTGGTATCAAGAGGAGAACACCACAATGACCATGTGTTACAAAAAAACATTTATACTTCCTGTCTGAATTCCTTCCCAAAATATATATCTAGATATAGGTGTATCATCATGTATCAGACACATCTGTGGGTGCAGCTCTGTGTCTGTACGTATGTCAGTGTTAAGTATTGCACTGCACTGCCCAGATGGCAAAGAGGCTGTCATGTAAATGGGAATTTAGTCTGTGTTAAATAGTTTCATCTGCAATGTATGGCTCAGCAAAGCAGGTAGTAAAATATTCCAGCATACAGAGTCCTGTGATTTTCTTTGCAGAGCAACCAGGACCTGAAGCATAGTTTTCAAGTATCCAAAACTACCCGATTTAGAAAAATTACATCACCCCATGCCTTTTCATCCAGGAAAGATTCTGAAAATACCTCATTTCAGCCTGGCCAGAAATATAGTAACACCAATCTTTCTCATAATTCATGATTCTTCTGTGGTAATGTCCAAAACCAAGAAGAATAAGGAGACACAAAAAAGGAGAAAAAAACTACTAGCTAGAATTTTGTAAACTTCAGGAAAAATACAAACTGTAATTGTATTCACAATTAAAATGTTTCAAATCAGTGCATGACTACAAAGAAAGCTCCTGTATTTCTTCGCTTTAGTACTTTTTATTTTCATATGAACCGTATTGGCTCAGTCATTCCTTGATCTAGTTTCCATCAAAGTTTGTTTTTCTGTGTTTTAACAAAGAATTTCCACATGTTTACAATAAAGAAACGTGACTTCTTGCAGTATGAGGCTGCTTGTCTTTCTAGTTCGTATCCCTGATCATGTGCCTTGAGGGCTTGGTCTCTGTGAACCAATGAAACCCCAAAGAGCACCAATAAAACCTGATAACAACTAACATTGTCAAAACATGCAGGCAAATGGAACAATGCCCTTCAGTGAGCTACACTTAATAGGTGCACCGATAAAGAATGTAGAATGGGGTTGGGTCTTCCATACCTTCAGAAATAAAACCTGTTCCATCCCTCAGATTCACTCCTAGTCCTCCTCTCCCTCCTGGTTGCCTCCAGCCCCTGCTCACGGCACATCTCTGGTGTGGCAGCACAGCAGATGAGGTGGGCTTCTCTGCCTTGTTCAGCTCCTGCGGAGTCAGGATGCCCAAGAACTGTGCCAAACTCACTCTCAGTTCTGCATGTCCACTAAAGAGAGCAAATGAGCAAGAGAGAAGTAGCACTGGAAGTCACTGAGCTACTGGAATCTGGTTTCCTGATGCTTTGCCTCTTGGGATGGGGTTTTCCAATTGAGCACAAGCTCCAAATGAAGATTTCTTTTATAAGAAATACCAAAAATATTCCTTCACGTGTAGGTTTTCTGTGAAGTTCAATAAAGGGTAATGCAGAGAGGCACAGGCCCCTCAAAGGTGCCCTCCATGGCATCTCTTCTCTCTAAGCTGACTGTCATTTCTAATAAAAATTATTTTAAATAAGTGTTTCTACATCTCCAGCTGAAATTGGTCCATAGGTCCCAATGAGAGGTGCAAACAGACATTGATGCACTCTCCATAGCTGTAACAGGCCAACTTTTGTGAAGAAAAGGAGCAAAAAGGATTGGTCTTGGCTATTATTGGTAACACTGCCAAGGTTCCTGACAGGAACACACACAGGGGGAAGAACATTGCTGTCTCGATGCTGCAAGGATACATAGCTACAACCCATATAAATTGTCCCAGTTACATTCCTGGCTTTTCCTCAGATCCTCTTGTGCAATGTGACTGCCATCAGAGCTGAAATCTCTCTCGCAGCAGCTCAGGTATCTGTGCTCCTCTGCCACCCTCATCACTGTATCCCCTCTGCAGCTTCATGTTTCTCCAGCACCCGCATCTCCAGAGTCTACAGGGCCAACACATCTCCCTGGTGAGATTCCATAACTTCTCTGATGTCCCCACCTTCATCGGAGGAATCTGAAGCAGCTGGCAAGGCTGAAGCCAGTTTCATACCAGCACTGTTCCAGGTATGTCTACAGGGTAGATCAAAGGGAAGAACAGGCCTGCTTTACCTTCCTCAGCCACACCACGTTGGGAAAGGTGTGGTCTCAGTAGCCTGATGCTGAGCTGAACAAGGATCTTTTACATCCATACAGGAGGCACTTGCTCTGGCTGAGCCTCTGATCACAGCATGCTCCAGCTGAGCTGCTGGATGCCCAACCAGCTCTGAGCACAGGCAAAGCTAGCACCATCCCTCCAGCCTGCCTGTGGCTGTGTTTTTATAGCTTGATACTCAAGCTATCCATGCCATGACACATTTTAAGTGCTTCCAGCTGGTTCAACCATGAGAAAAACGAGCCTTCTTAATATACTGCTCTACAAGGACTGAGACATATCATCTCCCTTAGCTCACAACCCCAGTTACTGTTTTTCAGGAGACAGAGAGCAGCTTGAACGTCTCCAGTGTGGACTAACTACTTAGCCCAGTGCTATTTCCTGAATTCTGGAAACCTCTTTCTTCCACATCCCGTATGTCTTTGTACTCACTACCAAATCCAGATTTGACACAACAGGCCACTCGGTTGGTTTCAGAGGTCCCACACTTGCGGATGCCAGCATCAGATCCTGGTCTTCATCATCCATGATCCTACAGGGCCACCCATCATCTGCTGCTCTCTGAGTGCACACAAAGCAACTGTTCAAGCAGGAGCATCCACTGTGAGTGAGCTCACTGATTGCAGGTTGTTTCAATAATCTTTACTAAAATCCTTTCTCCTTTTCTTTGCTAAATCCACCTACTGAAAGAAAGGTCACTTCAAAGGGAGACTCTTGCTCTGCCTGACATGATGGCATGCTGAGATAATTCAGAGCAGTTATGATAAATGTTCTGACTACTGGCATCAAGAAACAGACAGCGAGCTCACAGCAACATAAGATTAAACATGTTTCCACAATTATCTGGGGAATTGGCTGGCTGACCATACCCCTTTCTTGATAGTTTTTACTGCCTGAAACAAAGTGAGTACCACAGAGGGTTGTGAGTGCTGTGCTTGCCCCGAAAGTCAAGGAAGCTCTGTTAGAGAAGGATTGTCACTTGTCAAGTAAGAAAGGATGTTGTTTGTAGCCTCTGACCCACAGGTTCCACTTTTTGGGAGAGAAGCAGTGCTGAGCATTGCTTTTTGCAAGGGCTAGTTTTCACTGCTGGAAGTGTAATGCTGCACCACTAGCTGGGTGGAAGGAGATACACTCAGCCAGGTAAGAACAAGTCTGGGTGGCAAAAGCCAAAAGGATTTGCAGTGAGAGGAAGCATGGCCTGCCAAGCCAGAATGCAAAGCAATCCTTGATCCCAGCCACTAGCTGTGCCAAAGAGCCTAGTACTCTGTAGCCCAGCCATGAAAACACTCAGCCTTGCCAAACAGCAAGTGGGAGCAGATGAAGCAAGCTGAGATGTACAAAAACAGGATTTCAGAGCTGTAGGCAGGATCAGATTATGAAAGAAAAGGAAGCAAGAAGTAGTTCATCAGAGTACCTCCATTTTAATTCAACTGCTGATTTCATCATGATCCCCCCGCAGCATTTCTTCTGTACATTTCCATTTCCATTGTTTCTCCAGCAAGAACTTACCCCTCAGGACTCCTTACTTCCTCAACACTATGAGAAGACACCTCATTTTGTACCCAGCAACTCCACACATCCCCGTCCCTTGAGCAAGCCAGCCAGCCACCCTCCATCATACCAACCCATGAGATCTCACGGAGTGAATTAGCTGTGAGCAGGCATGTTGGTGAGTTCCCCTGCAGTTAGAGCCAAACCCATACCTCAAGACAGCTTGGCCACATGTGCCAGAAACCAGCCAAACCATTTCACAGCTTAATTTCCTAGCTAGGTTCACTGTTGCTGGATCGCTGAAAGTGTTCACAGCCAGACTGGATGGGGTGACCTAGTCTAGTGAAAGGTGTCCCTGCCCATGGTTGGAACAAGATGACCTTTAAGGTTTCTTCCAGTCCAAACCAAGATATGATCCTCTGTGTGTTTTCCTACCAGACTGCTCTCCCAAGTATTGTCTACAGGTAATTTCAGTGGCTTTGCTTTTGTCTCATCCTAAGATATTTAAACTTGTTGGCCAGCCTTTGCTACTGGTGGAGCAACAGAGGTCCTAGAGAGATTCAGTTCCCAGAGTTTTGTGAAAACATGCACCCATGCCTGCATCTAGACAGAGATCTAGACTGGCGCCCCACTGGGGAAAGTGTTCACTATGAGTTTGACCCTACTACCAGACAAAAGAGAATCCGTACATAGTAAGACCATCCTAAATGCCTCAGTAATGGATAGTTTCATTCAGGGTTAATTGGTGATTCAGTGGTTAGAATGTCATTCCAGATAACCTGCTTGTTATTACTCACTATGGTTTTGGCAATAAAAATGTTTCTTTTTTCACAGTGCCTTTTTAAATCTCTCTTCTCTCCTCTCCTCATATTACCTGCTGTCATAATGAGGTTTTTAATTTAAAATAAAATAAAAAACCACAATGTTCCAATATGAGCATCCTCAGCCTAAGTCCTGGTTCTCCAGAGACCAAATCCTATTATACAGCTTGTCAAAACAAGACCTGATGAATACTAGTATGGATGTTAACTAGTAACAGTATGGAAAAAAGCATGATATATCCCAGGACAATGTAAAACACCTGCTTGTTCAAGCACTACACATACATTCACACAAGGGCTCAGCAATGGTCAAATACCTTCCACTCTCCATCCTGATAAAGTAGTCCAGCTGTCCCCCTGGGGCCAACAGAAGAGGAGATGAATGCCTAATGTGAATTCTGCCTTCGATTTATGGTTTAATTTTAAAATAACTGGAAATGAAACATGAAGAGGAATATCACCCACAGAGAATAGTCTGAACTCTGCTTTCTATCACTTTTCTACAGCTTCCATTTATCTATGTCAGCATGGATAGCTTTCTGAATATTCCTGTACTGTGAGATATACATTGGACCAGGCTTGGTGAGGCAGGGCCTGCCTTTGCAAGGCAGGGCTTGCACACCACCCACATCATGTCCAGCCCATACATCTGTAGTCCTCCACAGCCAGGAACTGGAGGTCCAAGCAGTTACTTGTTGCTTGGGTCATACCTGGCTGACACCAGAACAAAGCCAGATACAGTGAGGCACAGTCAACCAGTACCAAGACTAAATATAGGGGCTTTAAAGCATGTTTTATTATAATTTTTTGTAACACATGCCCAAGACCTTCTTTTTTAAGCCCCTGGTAGTTTCTGGGGGAAGGCAAGAGGGTGGTGAAGCAAGTCACACGTTTTGGATTATCTATTGCCATGAACTCACCACATCTCCAGCATATCTCCTGCCTGCATTGCCAGTTCTCTTCAATTTTCTATGATTTTTAGAAAACATAGGTGATCTGGCATAAAACAACCATTAATATTTTTGTATCATCCTGGAGATTCAAAAAGACAATGCTTTATTGCTAATGTTCACATGATTGTGAATCCATAACTGATGCTTTCAGTCATGCCGGGAGAAGGGGAAATTTGAAGCAAAATGCCACTACAGGACATTTATGTTGTTCACCTTTTCAGCAACACAAGTTTCATATCACTCAGGTCTGGCACTGGGAAGACAATATAAAATCAGAGCTAACTGAAGCTTCTGGGTTTAGACAGAAAGTTAACACCATGTATTTGTCTGTCCTCACACTAGCTATACTCCATGGGTTTCCTAAAGCAGAATGCACTCCATCAGCAAAACAGAACATGTCCTAATTCACATCCTTAGAAAGGAAAGCAGTGAATCATTTCTAATGATTCTGTTGCTCGACTCATAGCACCTAATTAATTCTGACTGGAAAGTTGCAAAAAAATTATCTAAGAAAATTCCAAGTATTTCTTTCAGATTTATTATTAAATAAGCTTAAACGAATGAGGAATTGACCTTGTTAAATCGCTGACCTACGACTGAGATCCAGTCATCAAGTGAGATCCCTATGAAAGCACATCACTTTGCTGGCCACCACTTTGCTCTATGGGTTCCTTTCACTAAACATTTATCAAACCACACACATGACCTTGGTCAACAGATGCTCAGCTCTCTGCATGCATCACCACTATCAAAGGGACAAACCCTGAAGGGGGGAACACAGAAGGCAGGACTGATCTCTGGGGGCTCTTGCTTTTCATGGGGAAAATCCAGGTCAGACTGCAGACTAGCTCTCAGCAAGCTACACACCTGAGCATGGAGCTAGCAGGAGGAGGCTGACTGCCCTCTAACACAGCAGTGCTGGAACCAGCCAGATCCCACCAGTGGCTCCATCTGTGCCAAGCATTGCAGAGCCTGAACCAGACCAGGAAGATGGTGTCAGGCTGCAGCAAGCACAGGGAGAAGAGGAAAAACGACTGCCAGAGTAGTGATCTGTGTTAACGAGTCCAAGTAAATGGCTGCTTATATCTAAATTCAAACATTCTGATGACGCAAAATTAAACATTTTGCTTCTTCCTGCTGACAGGGAGCAGCAAACATGATAGAATACAGCCTAACATACACTTTAGTATGCTTTATGTATATTTGAACAGGCACCATCATCTGTGACTGGTTTGATAAAGAACACAACTCTCATTCTAGCACAGAAACCCTGTGTCTGTTTCCTCAAGTTTTATTTTCTGCTATATTCACCTCAGCTACAAATTTCCCAGCAAAAAAATACAATAGGTGGTTTATGTCACATTACAGGAAATCACAAAAGCCTCTAAAGTGACCCTGATTTTCAGGCACTTCTGATTTTCTATCAGCCCTTTTTTCCCTTTTTATACCTGCTACATAGTTAATATTGGAATTTTATTAAAGAAAAATGACACTTTTAAGTCAAAATTAGGCTTTCTTGCTACCTCATTTTCTCTGAATTGCTACACCAGAGGATTTTTTTTACTTTCTCTTCTATCACTGTAATTTCACTAGTTTGCATAGTGATATGTATATACAATAGCAGCAGCACAAGAAGAGATGGAGATTCACAGCAATCCAAGTCACAACGTTATTTCAGAGACAGTGGCCCTCCTTTCCTCGCTTCCTCAGACACCAACTGTCTGAAATTTTCTGCAAAATTATGTGTGTCAGTTTAGCATGATGACAGGAACCATGGATATCTGTGTACTTCCCAATAATGCTGCTCCCTACTTAGTTGTTCTCTGCTAGCTGAAAAATGAAGGACCACAGCTTGCATCAGAATCAAAAGGAAGAAGTGCAGAAGCCAAGACTTAGCAAAGTCACTGTCCTCCCATGCCGAGTCAAAGAGAAAAGACATTTTCTGCCATTCCAATTACTCAGTTAATCCCAGTGAGCTTTTCCTGGAACAGATATCTGTGTCACCATTACTCAATAAACACAAGGCTATTAAGATATTTCCCAAACAAAACTCTTCATAAAAGCACAACTTGAAATAAATGCCCATTGGCTGCACTGCTCTACCAGAGCTCCCTCACCAGCACATTTGCCACTATCCTGAGTGTGCCTCCCCATAGACTTGAGTCCAGACCAAGCTCCAGATAATTCTTCATGCATTTGTTGGCAAATGAAGACCTTCTTTCTTTCAGTGCAGAAGGAAAATGCTTGATGTTTCTTTACAGAACAAAAGTCCAAACTTGAAACAACTGCAGTTCCTCATTGAGCCCAAGTTTGAGTACTTTTGCTTTCACAGGGAGGGGATCTTTTCCCCCTAATCTAGTATAGTTAACTGTAATCCTGAAATAGCAAAAAGAAGTACATCGCTTAGAAAGTGGACCTTTTTTGCTTCCTTGGATTTTTGCTCCAAGGTCTCATTTAGTGGAGAAAATGCAAAAATTTACCCTCCCAAATTTCTCTGAGCCTTTTCCTTCCAAGTTTCCCCTGGTCTCACTAGGTTGCAGTAACAATCAGTTTTATCATTTCACAGGGACATTTCTGTGTTCTTCTTCTTACCACATCACATTTTCACTGAGCAGAAACACAGACACCTTAGGACCACCGCTAACACTTCAACGACTCTTTTCCACAGATTTCTAACCTTCTAGATACTCTGATTTCACAATTTAAGTCTTCAGGAGCATGCAACATTCAAACAAACAGAAACCATAGCTTAATACACATTTAGAACTAAATGAAACAATAGAACTTTCTACATTATTTTATATCTTGATTTTCTCACCTTTTCTGCATGTTTTGCAGGGTTTAAATAAGAGTCCTTTCAAATCCTATCCAAGAACCCCATACCCTGCACATGTCTTCTTTTTCAGTTGCGAAGTCTATGCATTTAGATCTATTAATTTTGGGACTCTAACTTCTCTCTCCTTTAGCTGTTCCTGCAGACACCAACTTTGCTCTGATTAGTAGTCATTTATTTTCACCATTCCTTTGAACGACCCTAACCAGTTTCACCGTGTGTGGTTTTTGATTCTGCAATTTTCTTTTTTATGTACCTGCCCCTCATCTTTGCAGCAGAGTAGTAACCATTTGTGTGTGCAGTGGTGCTCCACTGGAATGCATGAATATGCACACCTGATAGGCTCTGGCAGGACCTAGTAACCTGTATTTTCAAAACTACCAGAGTTATTATATGTTTGCACACATAATAGAGTTCACATGCTGACGCCAAGACACCTCTTGGCCAAATCAAATACAACTGCACCAGGCTGACAAGCCAGGAGTGGATTTACGGTATGTCAAGACTACACCCAGGTCTAAGTTCATGTCCTAGGTATGCTTATGTACGTACAGGTGAGACAGAACTACTGATGTGGCAGGACACATGTCCTTCCAGGAGTTTCCTCTGAGCAAGGGGTTCTGCTGGGGTGCAGAGCCTAGGTAGGGATGCCGTGCCACCACTCCAGCCTGGGACTCCCAGCAGCCAAGAGGATGCCAACTGGCACAGGTGCTTGAGACATATGTTGGGGAGGCACTCAGTGGGGACCAGCTAAGTAAACTGGCAGTCTAGCAACTGTAACACCACAGGGCTTGCGTGAGCAGGAGAGCCACTGATAATGCAGGCAGCAGCCTGTCTCAGTATGCCACACACACCCACCCTGAAAAAGCATTGAGGATGCATGTCTGCATCCTCTGGGCTTTGCAGTGCTGTCATTTAACTCACACCTTTGCTTTTTGTGTTTCCCCCTGTTTTGGTCCCAGAAAGTGCTCCCCTGTGCCTTACTAGCCTTTTCCTCTTCCCTTCTCCCCATGTTTCTGACCCACTGTGCTGATCTCACCCTCTGCCCTGATCCACAGCCCTCGGCCTGCCATGCAGCCCCCCTGCCTCCCGTTCGCGGGCCTCTCCCGTGTGCTGCTTGCCAACACCCCCATCTCCCGGACACAGCGCACCCTGCACGGAACTAAACGCCTTTTCACCCCTCCCCTGCTTACAAACGTCGTCCACATCGACATCCTCCGGTTGATCCGTGGGCTTCAGGGACTCCAGGTTGTTAACTGACGGTGTTCTTTGACAGGAGACAAGACATGTGCATTATACTTTGAAGATGTTTTCACAAGACAGCTGGAACAGAGAGACGGCATTTCACTTAGTATGTTTATGCTTGCCATGCTGACGTCTTCACCTGCCCTGGGAATAATTTGAAAATCTGTAAATAAATTTTAACAACCTTTGATTTTTGACCAGTGAATTCTGAAAATTTCATTTGCCAGCAGTCATACCCCTCTGTCCTCCTATCTTTCCATCTCTTCCTAGTTAAAGTCTACCCAAGTCTGTTTCAAAGAAATCCAATATGCAGCTGACCATTGCTGAGCTAATTCAATACATCAGTAAATTCTTGATTTGTTTTTCCTGCCTCAGTGCTGAACTATGTACCAAAATAGTGTGTTGGGAACCAAAACCAGAGAGCTTGATACATAGCTGGAAGAGACCAGCTAGCTCACAATATGGACATTTCCTATCTTCCGCCTCAATTTTCCCATCAGTTTCAACTGGACATTTGAAGCGTTCGGCAGGGAAACCGTCTCCTGTTGCTTGATACTAGCGCAGAGCCCTGCGCCATAACACAAAATAAACCGGTTTGGG
>VXAX01006541.1:140614-165520 GCA_013399835.1 Leptocoma aspasia | reverse complement strand
CCCCCGCCCCGCGCCCCGCCGCGAGGGGAGGGAGCCGCACCCCTCACAGCCCCGGCCCCGCCCCGCGGCGCCTGCGCACTGCTCCCGCGCACGCGCGCTGGCGGGAGCTCTGCCTTACGTATTTCCCGTTCCCCATTCCCGGTTCCCGGCCCGCTCCCCCGGTTCCCGGCCCGTTTCCCTCGTTCCCTCCTCGCCGCACTGCCCGCGGGCGATGCGGTGCTCCCGGCTCAGGGCAGGCGGGCCGCGCCTGAGCTCCTCCTGAGCGCTCGCAGCCGTTCCCTGCAGGAGCTCCGTCCCGCCATGGAGCAGCCGTACGGCGGGCAGGCCCTGGCCGGCGGCGGCGCGCTGGGGCCTGTGGATGTGCCCAGCGCCCGGTAACGGCGGCGGGGGGGAGCGGCCGCTCTGCTGGCTCCGGCCGGCGGCCCGTCGCCGTCCCTTCTTCAGGGGGGCAGCGGGTATCGCTCCGCGCCCTCCCGGGGGCGGGGGGGCCGGCGGCCTTCGCTGAGGCGTCGGGGCCGGGCCCGGGCGGCGGCCTGACAGGTGCGAACCGGCCTCTCTCCTTCTACAGGCTGACTCGGTACATCGTGCTGCTGTGCTTCGCCAAGGTTTTGAAAGCCGTGGGGCTGTTTGAATCCTATGATCTTCTGAAAGTGGTCCACCTCGTGCAGTTTATCTTCGTAGTGCAGCTGGGGTGAGTGTACAGGGGGTGGAGCCTTGTCCCCCACGCGTAATACTTTGGATGTTCTTTGACAGCGTCAAGCTTGTAACCCTGCATTATGTTGTTATAGTTTACTCGAAGAGGAGAAGGCATAATAATGAATCCAGGAAGTGCTCTGTTCATAGTAGTGTTTTTGTTTCACATTTCTGTTCACTGTAATTTCAGTATCTAGCAATGTCTCAAGTTGGAAGTTACCCATAAGGTCCATTGAGTCCAACTCTCTGCTCCTCACACAGCTACCTGAAACTGAAACATATGATCAAGAGTGTTGTCCAGATACTCCTTGAGACTTGGAGCTGTGACACTCCTGGGGAGCCAGCTACAGTGCCTGGCCACCCTCTTAGTGAAGAACATTTCCATAATACACAGTGTGAATTTACCCTGATACAGTGTCATTCCCTCTCATGCCCTGTCACTCGTCACCAGAGATCAACTTCTCCTCCTTCCTGTCCCTCCACTGAAGAAAGTGCCACGAGGTCACCACTCAGCCTTCTCTAAGCTGAGCAAACCAAGCAACTTCAGATGCTCCTCTTGCCCTTGAGACCTTACACCATCTTGGCTGTCTCCCCCAGACACAGTCTTAACAGTTTGATATCCTTCTGATACAGAGGCACCCAAAACTGCACACAGGACCTGGCTGAGGCCCCATCAGTGCATTGCAGAGCAGGACAGTCATCTTCCTCAAGCAGCTGGTGGTGCTGTGCTTGAATGCAAATGCACCCCAGGACACAGCTGACCTTTTTGTTGACCCATATTCAACTTTCTATCGACCCAGACCTCCAAATTTCTTTCTGTCGGGCTGCCATTCAGCCTTTTGTCCCCTACTTTGTGCATACAAGTAGGGTTACCCCACCACAGATGGAGAATCAGCACTTGTTCTTTTTGTATTATTGGCAGTTGTCCAGTTTTCTAGTCTTTCCTCATGTCTCTGTAAGGCCTCTCTACCCTCGAGAAACTGCGGTGTTTTTCCAACTTCAAAGTTGGGCCTGTTCTGACAATGCTGTTGGTCATGGTGTGCCTTGCTCCAGCTGGCAATCCAGTATCACACGAATGTGCTCTCACCTGCCCCCACCCCATGGGGCTGGGGAGGAGAATCAGGAGGAAAACAAAAAATAAAACTCGCGTGTTGAAATAAGAGTTTAATAATTAAAAATAATAAGCTAATAAATTATTAATAAGTTAATAAGCAAAATATAAAATAAAAGGAAGTGATGCACAATGCAACTGCTCAACACACAATGACAATACCCAGCCCATCCCCAAACCACAATCAGACCCCATCTAGGTAGCTCCTCCAGTTCATATACTGAGTATATGGTATTTATGATATGGAGTATCCCTTTGGCCTATTGAGGCCAGGTCTCCCGGCCATGCTGCCTCCCAGCTTGTTGTGCACCTGCTGCCAGAGCATGGGGATACTGAAAAGTCCTGGACTTTGGATAAGCAGCACTAAGGAACAGCCAAAGCTGTGTTATCACCATTGTTCTCACACTGAATTCAAAACAGCACTGCACTAGCAGTAGCACTGGAGTAGCAGCTGCTGAGAAAAATTTATCTCAGTCCAGGCTGAAACTAGGACACTCAGGCATGTCCAAATTTCGTTAACAAGGGTGTAGAAGATAAGCTTTCTTCTTTATAGTTTGTATTCCTAAAGTTCTTGTGGGATTCAGTTGCTGTTTTTCCCGGATTTAGGGGTGAGGTATGAAAACTGGTAGCAAATACACAGAAACAATCTTTGCAGACAAAATCATGTTTACCTGATGAGATATGTGGAAGAGCATTTATGTAATAAACTTGACAGAGTTGCAACATTTAGAATTTCATTTTTTCCTTTTATTTCATATTCATGTACATTTGTGGACTTCTCTCTTGCATGTTCTCAAGCACCATAGTTTTTTTTGCGCATCACTTTTGATCCCACTTGAAGAAGTTGTGTGCTATGTCTTCTATTCCTACAGGACTGTGTATTCAGCATTCTATATATGAGTAAGCTTTTTTGTATACCTGTCTTGCTAATAAAAATCAAAGTATTATTTCTCTTCAAAACTTCTGAGATCAGTTATTTTCGTTTTTGTAAATCACAGGTCAACTTATCTTTAGCCATTCTCTCAAGAACTGGCATTTGAAGTTGACCAGAACTGAAGTTCACTTGTCATCATTGTAGTACTGGTATCTGATGCTAGTAATAATACAGCAGGGAAAATAAAACCAGTGACTGTTGTCCATGTGCCCTGCTAATAAATATAAATAAATGTAGAGGTATAGATAAAATGTAGAGGCAGTCATTTTGTAAACTGAGCCAGATATGAGAAACCTAGTTGTTTAGATCTGGTTTGAATAAAATCCTGACTGCTAGTAAACTAATAGAGAAAACTTGCTCCTTTTGACAGGTCTGCTTTTTTTATGGTTTTGTTTCAAAAACCTTTTTCTTCTGGAAAAGTGGTAACCAAGCGTCAGGTGAGTTGACATATGTAAGAGTGACTCAAATCTTTGTAAATATTCTTGGCAATATGGCTCTTGCCAAAATTGAAAGGCAAACAATGGTTACTCGACTTAGAAGTTGTGGTTACAGGTTCTAGAGGTATGCAACTAACTGAGTGTCTAGTGGGCTAAAACATTCAACATTCTTAGCTTTTGTCAGCTTCTTCTGAGAGTATGGTGAAAAGACTGGTCCTTATCACCAAGCCAGCATCTACTGTAAGGAGTGGATTTTCAAAGAGAGCTTAGTCTACTTAGCTGGCTTGGGCAGTTAGGCAATTTCTGGACTGTCAGAATGTCAAAATGCTCCAGTCTTGTCCTTCAGAACAGAAGAGTCCCTTCTGCATGTGATGAGGGCCTAATCTAACAGCTCATCAGACCTTTGTGAGTCTTCACTATCCCAAGGAGTTTAGAGTAGGGCCAGGTTGGAACCTACTGATTTGTAAGAAATAAATTTTCTTCACCTGCTTCACATTCATCTTGGGTTTATGTAATTGTGTGCACAAAAACTTGATCCAGGGCATGCACTCAGTAAACAGAATCTGAAGGATAGCTTTGAAGTGTTCCTTGTGTCAACTGCTTTTGTAACTAGATGCATATGGCAGAATTTTAAAAATGTGAACAGGAGTAAATGGCATCTTTGATTTCAGTTCAGAAAAATCTGTCCATATATGGTTTATTTTTTCTAAAAAACTTCAAGTTCTGGATTTTGAAGATGTTATGTTGTTGTTGTAGGTGCTTCACCTTGTTTAACATATTTTCATAGTTAATTTCTTCTAAAACTTGCATCTGAAGTTAATAATGTATGGCATATCTGAATTACAGCTTGCTTCCTGAAGAATATAACACACACATAAATATGTGTAGGCATAAGATCGTAGCCTCAATTTGTACATTTTATCTAGTTCTTTTCTGTTTATGTGGTATATACAATAGATTACAAAACAGGTAAATGGACTTGATTTTTTTTCAACCATTTTTCAGGCTTTTTGTTGAAGAGAACTTAGACAATGTTACAGAATCTAGTATTGTGGTAGAAAAAAAATCTGGTACATAAATAAATCTGTCCACATAAATCTTAGTTGCCTGGCAAGTATCTAAGAAGATAATCATACTTTAATATATAATTATAGAACTTGCAAAGCACATGTTTTCCCCTCAATTTCTACAGGTATTGTGCTACAACAATGCTAGTAATAGAGTGTTTATTTTGAAACTCTGGAGAAAATGATAATGAAATACCTTTCTTTTGTAGTGGATCAAAATTTTTAAGCATGCTGTTGTTGGATGTATCATTTCACTCTTGTGGTTTTTTGGCCTTACTCTTTGTGGACCACTGAGGTAAATACATATCTACTGTAAATACTGGTTTTCTTTTGTGATCCTTCCCTGTCTTGCTCCTTTGTTTTTTGTTTTCTGTCTGTCAGAAAATGCTGCTAGCCATTTGATGTATATCCAAAAACTTTTTGAATCTGTATGAATTTTCCTGTGAAGTCTTTAGTGCTTGGGAAAAAGTACATATAAGTTCTGTAGAACTGTTAATTTTCTTCTACCAGAATAACTACTTCTTTTATGAGATGCCAATGAAATTCTTGATAGTGCTTAAACACTTGATGTGAGTGATCCATCAGGGTCACTTAGTGCAGTTTTTGTCACTTCCCTGTTCTCATTAATGTAATGACAGCTGTTTGTTTACATGTTTGGAGTCCATGGCTTGATGGCTAATGGTATCAGCTGGTATTCCTTTGACAGGTAACTAGAATCAATTTCTGCACTTGTTGCGGAGTACTTCTTTATCTGCTTGGCTGTGTGCTCTCTGTTGAAATTGGGTAACATTAGTGCATATAAGGTAAAACCATTTGTGCTGTTAGTACTACTGACTGAGTAACTATGAAAGAGTAGGTAGACTTCCAAAAATGTGTCAATATACTGGAAAGGATGTTTCACTCTAGACAGGAAAGTAAAGCCTTAAATGATAGATTTTAAGGTGAATTTTTATCATCTACATAGGAGAAGGCATACCTAAGAGTAATAGTATTTTGATTAATTATATTAATGTAGTTAATACTCTAATGTCTTTCTGGATGCTGGCAGTCTTCCCAAACAGAACCTGTTACATGGGTCCAAGCATGTTGTATTGCTATGCAGAGGATTGCAAAAGTATTTGGTAAACTTGAGAGCAATAATTACTTTCATGTTCTGCTCAGGAAAGCTGTCAATACAGCTTGTTAGTTAGCCTTTGCTGTCTGAAGGAGGTTGGAGGTAAGCTAGAATTTTTAATTTTCAGCAATTAAGGAGTTTTGAGGTGGCATAAGCTACTAGGTCATCAGCACCTCAATGAACAGGACGCAGTAGTACAGAACAGGACATCTTATTTTCTCTGGGAGCAGAAACTGGTTTAGAGGATGTATTGTAGTGGGAATAATAACTCCATCTTGAGCAAGTTGGTATCTGTTGTGTTGCTAGAATAAAACACAATTTAAATTTATCTATAAATGAATAATTTTGATTTGTTAAGTATTTGAATTAGGAAGTTCTTGTTTTGTAGCATGTTTAGTTTTCTGCAGCTAGATCTATTGCTGTTGAAAGCAAATTGATTTGTGTTTTTTGTTTTCAATTGTTTAAACCTTCTGTTGTAATCAAAGGACAAATCTTTGTTGTGTCATTAGTTTTAGTTGAAATAGTGTGTATCAAAGTTGTGAGGTAAACTCATTGTAAATGGAGAATTTATTCCATTTTTTTATAGGACATTGTTACTGTTTGAGCACAGTGATGTGGCTGTGCTGTCACTCCTTAGTGTCTTGTTCACAAGCTCAGGTGGCGGGCCAGCAAAGGTATTTAAAAATCTCTTTTACCAAATGTAAAACGTACTGAATCCTGTTGTGTACTTCTTAACCTGGAACAAACTGTGTTTTGGATCCATGTTCATAGAAAAAGTGCTTTTTTAGTTTAATTAGTGGTGAAATTGTAAGATGTACTACTTGAATTAATAAATATGGCATTGAGAGAGAAACTGTAGGTCAAGGTGTTGGATATTCATGGCAGATATCTGAGAAGTTTTTCTGGTTATAGGCAGAAAAGAACCTGGAGAATTATTTTGCACCTCAGCATTCTTTGTAATGGGATTTTGGGTTCAAACTGACAAAATAACATCTGTGCATGTAGTTGTCCTCACCTTAGATGTTGAAGTTCAGCAATACAGTCTCCAGTTCCTGGCCTAGAATCTTCAATGTGTTTAGCTTTTCACACAGATTGTTTCTTTCTGCCAGAAAGTTCTCTTAAGTACTTTTATGTCTGCATGATCCTATGTGTGCTGAATACTTAGGCCCTTTCATTAAATTGAAGACCTGTACTTGAGGCATGCTCTGTCTCAAGTCCCATTGCACATACTTTTGCAAGGTATTCTCTAAATGTGCCAAATCAACCCCAAATGGAATGAACTTATCCCAATACCTACCAGTCTTGAGCACTTTCACTCAGAAACTGTAACAGATGGAGGAAAATGCTTCCTAATATACATGAGGCTAGAAGGGAAGTCTCACTTTGGTGCCATCTCAGGCTGGGAGTTCTGAAATCTGTGTCTCATAACTGCACTTGAGTCTCCTAAGCACTTTCAGCCTTAAAGTCACAGTCATTTGCACTGACACTCTATGCTCACCCCCTGCAAATTGAGAAGCTTAGGGCATCCAGCATGAAGATCATGCTGAAGAAGACAAATTACTTTCTCCAGCTGATTACCAGAAGGATAGATCCAAAAGATTGGAGCTTCAGAGAGATTCTTTGTCAGTCTGTATAGTGGGCCACCTTTGGCAATTAAGCTACATATCTTAAGGCAGCAGAAACAAGGGAGCAATAACTCTGTCCTCTGAATGTTTCAGCTTTATGAAATGAACTGGTGAGCTGACTTTCTGCAACAAGAATGTGATAGGTCTATTCGGCTTTAAAAGATAAATTATAATAGTATTTTTCAGACATAGAGCTCAGTATCTAGCTAAGACAATGAATACCAAAAATTGCAGTTGTGTAAGTCCAGATGGTGAAACCTCTGGGAGCTGGGGTTTCATAGCTACCTCTGTCCTTTCCCAACAAAAGAACTTCAGAGCTGTTCTTTCTCATAGTTCTTAGGGGTTTAGGTCCGGTAAGACAAAATTCAACAGTTTGTACAGATCTTGTTTGTAGCTCACTGATGCTACAAAATATTAAATCATCAGGCTGAAGTAACAGTGCATTCTGGCAGGCAGAAAGACACCATGAAGAAAGTAATCACACTTAGTTCATAAGATACTGGCATCTAGCTTGCTACAGTGGTGATATGTCCTGAGTTATCTGGTAAGTCTGAAAACCAGAAAAAATGTGAAATTATATTGTCAAGGGCACTTTCTTAATAGGAGTTTCTTTAATGGTTTTCTTACTGAAGTATGCTTACATTGATCAGGAAGCAGGGAAGAAGGAGACCAATTTCCTGGATTTTTTAATAGTAATCTGTTGTAGCAGTTTAGAAATACAAGGGTTTTTTTGTTGTTTGGTCATTTATTGTTTGTTTGGGTTTTTTTTACAGACAAGAGGTGCTGCATTTTTCATCATAGCTATCATCTGCTTACTCCTTTTTGATAATGACGACCTCATGGCTAAAATAGCAGAACATCGTATCCTTTCTTGTTATGTGAAAGAGCAAGCGACTCTTAGTACTGGAGCAGAGAACCTGTGAAATTTAGTGTACTGAGTTAAATTATAATTGATCTTGAAGTTAGTTTTCAATTTACCATTTCATCATAGTGTACTGACAAAAGGTAGTACATCTACAGATGAGCAGTAAAAACTCAACAAGGTGAAAGTAAACTTTCCAAAGGAAGAATAAAAACACGGAATTACACAAATGGTGTGTTCTAGAACATTATTGATTAATTTACTTAGTTCTCAGTGAGTAGAATCATAAAACAGAATCATAGAATGGCCTGGGTTGGAAAGCGCCTTAAGATGATCAAGTCCAGCTGTTTACCCAGCACTGCCAAGCCCACTACTAAATCATGTCCCTAAGTGCTACCTCTGTATGTCTTTTAAGAACCACCAGGGATGTTCATTCAGCCACTTCCTTGGGCAGCCTGTTTCAATGCTTGATAATCCTTTCTGAAGAAATTCTTCCTAACACGCAATCTACTCAATATTAACACTAACACATGATGCGGCTTAAGGCCATTTCTTCTTGTCCTGTCAGAAAAAACTGACACCCACCTGTGTTCAGCATGCTGTCAGATAGTTGTAGAGTGTGATAAGGTCCACCCTGAGCCTTCTTTTCTCCAGACTAAACACCCCCACCTCCATCAGCTGCTCCTTTTAAGTGCTCCGCTCTGTTGCCCTTCTCTGAACACACCTCAGCACCACATTGTCGTCTNCCACTCTGGGCCCAGCCATCCAGGAGGTTTTTTACCCAATGAACAGTGCATCTGCCCAAGCCAGGAGCAGCTGATTTCTCTGGGAAGATCATGTGGGAAATGCTGTCCAAGGCATCTATGCAACCCTGAAGTCCATGCACCCACAGCTTTTCCTTCATTCACTAGGCAGATCACTCCATCATAGAAGATGAGATTGGTCAGTCAGGACCTGCCTTTCACAAACCCATGCTGGCAGCTGAGCCTGATCCCTGGTTGTCCTGCACATGCCAACACACCGTAGGGCTCCGTTTGCTTACCTCTGCTTTCTGTGTTCTGCTACCTTTGCATGTTCTTGTTTTTGGTTTAAAAAAAAAATCTAATGAAACTCTTCCTTAATTTTTTATTTAGCTGAGGGGCATCATGACAGTGCTCTTACTCATGTTCTGTATACAATCATTGCTTTCCTGGGTGTTGCAGATCACAAGGTAAATAACATGTATTTTAGAATCTTTATCTAAGTTTTGTAGGTAGGAATTTCATCAGCTCAGAGCTAATCCAAGCCTGAATCAAAACCAAAAGGTTGAACATCCCCACCCCATATCGGAATTAAACTAGCACTGTAATTTTTGCACACTGATTGGAGTATGAGGAGCTTCAATACAGCAAGCCAAACCATACAATATTCAACCTCTATAGCTGATGAGGATGTCGCTGTAATGCATAACCTAACAAGTCTCATTAAAATTACCATGAAATATTCTGTCATCAGTGTTCTGGGTGTTTATAATGGTTTGCCTACAAACCACTTCTTACTCACTTGCAGGGCCTGTGTTTTGTTTCTGCATCTTTAGCTTTCCCCAGTCTTTGCATAAGATTTGTATTTGAAGACACAGATTCTGATACTTCTCAATAAGATAGTCTCATTGTAATTGGTGGTATGAATAGCTGAATACCATAATCTGACTGTACGGGGTTGAACTGGCTGATCGAGTTGTGTTAGCTTAGTCTTGCTAAAGTGGCTTCATTGAGGACTAAAACAGGAAAAAATACGTAGCGGCTGAAAAAGTATTAATGTAAAAATAAATCAAATATTAGAAAGACTGGTTAATGGTGCAAAAAAGCAACTGTGATCTAACGGAGATGAAATGCTATGTATCTTGTCATTCATTTAAAGAACAATTTTGAAAGAGTATATTGTGAAGAAATAGGGTATGTTCAAAGGTGAGTGGATGGAAAGGTAATGAAGGGTCTAGAGGACAAGATAATGTGAATCTTTGGGAGTTTATGTATGCTCTCAACACGCTTTTAATAATGGAAGATGGAAAAACTTCGGGTGATTTTTCGTCTTCCTCAGATGGTGTTTGCTACCATTTTGCTGCTGGTGTATGCCGATTAACACTGTTGAGAATTTTAAAATTCAACTCAACTCAACTAGGCTGTTGTGAATAGTGCTAAGGCACAACCATGTATGCTATGTTACTGTTTTTAGCTAGAGTAAAAATTACAGGAAATACCCTAGTTTTGGCTTTTGTTTCCAGGTTAAGGAAAGTGCGTTAATACTTTCTCCTTTTAAGTGTCACTGTGATTGGAGTGAGGTTTTTGGTGCTTAAGAAATGCTAATCGAATCCCTTCATGTCTCCAGGGTGGAGTACTGCTTCTGGTACTGGCGTTGTGCTGCAAGGTTGGTTTTCACATGGCATCCCGAAAACTATCTGTGGATGTAGGTGGAGCCAAGCGTCTTCAAGCTTTGTCTCATCTTGTTTCCGTCCTTCTGTTGTGCCCATGGGTAATTGTTCTCTCTCTGACAACAGAGGTAAGATAATAAGTACAAAAATAAATCTTTTTTTTTAATGCTTGTGAATTGCAATTTAAATCTTTCCTTTGAAATATCTTTAAAATTACCAAAGTTGCTGTCTTTATTTTTGTAGTAAGATTTGTTTGAAATTTTTTCCATTATGCTTTTTTTCTATATTTGTTTTTTATCTGTGCGATACTTTAATTTCCTCTTTAGTGTGATAACTGTATTTCATCCTTCTAGCTCAGATATTGTATCTTGGCTTCATCTACTAAGATTGCAGAAGCATTAATGACTGTATAAATACAGTGCTCTTTTATCCCTAAGAAGTAGATCATTTATTGTCATTTTTAAAAATGCTCTTTATGCTTGTGTGCATAGGGAGAGTAGGCCATTGCAACCATGGCATTATATATGGAATTCCTTTTACGAACCCGAAAGTATTTAAAATAAAGTACTTTAGTGCATTTTAGATATATGTCTCTTTTTATATCTAGAATGATGTGTTTATATGATAAATTGAAAATATAAAAGTATATATGTTTCATGGATTAATGAAAACACCTGTAATTCAAGTGAACTACATTTAATGCTATAAATACAATCACTCCTCTGGTGAGTAGTCATGTTTGAAATTTATTTTTTTGTTGCAGAGTAAAGTTGAGTCTTGGTCTTCTCTCATCATGCCTTTCATAACAGTCATCTTTTTTGTTGTGATCCTGGATTTCTACGTGGAGTCCATATGCTCTGTAAAGATGGAAGCTTCCACATGTGCTCGATACGGATCCTTTCTTATTTTCATTAGTGCATTGCTTTTTGGAAACTTTTGGACGCATCCAATAACAGACCAGCTTCGAGCTATGAACAAGCCACCACACCGTGAAAGCACAGAGCATGTTCTTTCTGGAGGGGTGGTAGTGAGTGCTGTCTTCTTTGTTTTATGTACGTATTCTTGTCTAAACTGTGGTAAATCTAAAATTGAGGTGTGCAGAATTCTTTTGGATGAGCTTTTATGGATTCTTTCGAATAAGGCAGCCTGTAGTTTTTTGCTCTTTTATTTCTTGTCTACAGAAAAAAAAAAGGAATATGACCTTTTGTGGAAGTGATGATCTAACTTGACATAGCAATGAAAACTGATAGTAAACCTCAAGATGAAGTTGACAAATCGATTTGCTGCCTGAAAATTTCATGTAAACTTTGATTGCTGATTAAACACATTATAAAATAGCTGTGAAGCTTAGAAACAGCAACAAAAACTTCAATACTTTCCTTGCAGCTGCCAATATCCTGTCCTCCCCCTCCAGGAAAGGGCAGAAGGGTACCCTTATTGGCTATTCCCCTGAAGGCACTCCTCTCTATAACTTCATGGGTGATGCATTACAGCAAAGCTCCCAGTCATTGCCCCGGTTTATTAAGGAGTCACTGAAACAAATCCTTGAGGAGTATGATTCTCGGCAGATCTTCTATTTCTTGTGCCTAAATCTGGTAAGTGCGTGGTTTTTTTTCTTCGAACCCAATCACAATAGTGCATATATAATACAGAAAGAAGAGTTATCCTTTAGAAGATTCCCATAATTAATTGGTTTGAAAGTGACCTTTGACAGAGCAATTAGGTAGTGGTCACTGATTTGTTGTCACAGTGCGGCAGTGGTTCTGTGTGTAAGGGTTACACCACTAACTGAATACTTGTATGATAGTATGTTTAAGGTTGAGATACCTCAATGTTGCCAGAAGATAAAGGTGAAACTGATAAGGCCTCAGTGAAACTGATAAAGATGGGGACAACAAAAGAGAAAGTGTGGAATTAATTAGTGTCATATTGGAGCAAGCTAGTTTTATCTTTAGCTTCTCTCTTTCTTGAATAGGAAGATGATGCAGTAAGCAAAACTGATAGAACCGCATTTGCAAAGATCTCTAGGAAAATAAGGGGAGAAACTTGAAGTATCTGTGTTAACTGTAAGGAATTCCATTGTGGAATATGAAAGATTGGAAAAATGTTTTTAGGCGGATGGATTAATAACAGTAAAATGTAAAGGGTAAATGTATGTATTAAATATGCTTCCTTGTGTACCTTTCTCAGACCCAATTCCTAAGATTTAAAGAGTCAGCTTACTAGTGAAGAAAAAGTTGGCATTAACAGATTTATAGACAGCATTACTTTTACACTAATAATGTAACAGATCAGAGCTCTTGCATTTTTAATGATAAAATACTTAGAATTTTGTCTGCAGAATGTCAGTTTAAAATTCAAAACAAAAAATTTATTCCTGTAAAGGGTTGGTTTTTATATGTGAGGCCATAAGGGGAATAGGTTCAAAAATGTCTCTCTGTAGACTTGGAGTGCATCATGTATTTCATTGGAGGAGAGAAAAAATGGTCTAGAAATACTTAGAACAATACCTTTGAAAAATGTTGATTATTCTATGAAAAGAATATCCGTCTACCTACCAAAACATTAACACACAAGTAAATATTTATGGAAAAATTCAAGCTCTATTTTGTTTTAGGCTTTCACTTTTGTGGAGCTTTTTTATGGAGTATGGACAAATAGCCTTGGTCTTATTTCTGATGGATTTCACATGCTTTTTGATTGTTCTGCATTAGTGATGGGGCTTTTTGCAGCTCTGATGACAAGGTGGAAAGCAACTCGCATATTTTCATATGGGTATGTATCTTGGGTTCTTTAAGGACTATTTGAAACTTAACTTTTCTTGCTTATTTTCAAAATGTCCTAATATGTATGGGATATTTTAATAATGCATGCTTCTGTGTGTTTTTTGCTGTGTCTCTTCAGTTCCATTTGTGCTCATTCTATTCTCTTCTCACCTGTGCAAAAAATGTGTCTGAAATGTAATTTTCATTCATCTCTACAAGTAACACTTTTGTCACTGTGAATATTCTTCAGAAATTACCTCACGCTAGGCTTTTATGTCAAACAAAAATCTATGTTAAAAATCAGTGTTCATATGAAGATTTAGACTCAGTTGATATAATTAAACTTTATATGTTTGCATAGCAGTTTAGCAGTTTGAAGCCCTGATGGGCAGTATATAAAAGAGAATACTTCTACACTGTTTTATTATAATGGAGTTTGGACAAATGGAAACTGGCCACCTCTTGATCAGAAAAAAATAACTCAGAAATTGAGGCATGATTCTGTGACACTGAGGGAAAAAAACACAGCAATCTTAATGCTGTATTGAAAGAATTAAAACTTTATTTATTATAACTTTGACATTTGTTCAGAGTACCCATTCTTCACTCTCAAAGGTATGTATGTTTACTTTCAGGTATGGACGTGTAGAAATTCTCTCTGGATTTATTAATGGCCTCTTTCTGATGGTGATTGCTTTCTTTGTCTTCATGGAATCAGTGGCGAGACTGGTAGATCCTCCAGATATAGATACAAACATGCTAACTGTAAGTTTTGTCCTTCTGTTTCAGTGTAGTGTTGCAGTTATTGGTTAATTTATGTTTATCTCCAGAATGATAATCCTCCCAGTACCTGAAGGGAGCCTTCAGGAGAGCTGGAGAGGAATTTTTTGCCAGGACATTTAGTGGACAAGGGGAAATGGCTTCAAACTGAAGCAGGGTAGGTATAGATTAGCTGTTAGGAATGAATTAGATATTAGGAAGGAATTCTTTACTTTGAAGGTGGTAAGGCACTGGAACAGTGAAGTTGTTGCCCAGAGAAGTTGTGGGCTTCCACAGTTTTCCTTAATTACATGCATGGTACTTTTGGTTACCACGTTCTAGAAAATAAGTTTGAATACCTGTGAGGATGCAGTGAAGTTAAAGACTTTTCTCCCTCTCACAGCCGGTCTCTGTTGGAGGGCTGATCGTAAACCTTGTTGGTATCTGTGCCTTCAGCCACGCGCACTCCCACGGGGCTTCGCGGGGAGCCTGTCCCACGCATGATCACAGCCATTCTCACCATGGCCACAGCCACAGCCACGGCCACGGCCATTCCCACGGTGACCATGGGCACAGCCATGGACATTCCCATGGATCTTCTGGAGCAGGCATGAACACCAACATGAGAGGCAAGTACAGACTGTTGAATCATAAGTGATGTATGTGATTTCTAGGAGACTGAAGATTTTCAGGATCAGACCTGTGCAGTATTATGCTTCAGTCTAAAAACGCTCTCCAGGAGTGACCTGACAGGCATTAAATGCACTATACTGGAATTTGTCAAATCATTTGTGAATTTAACTTGAAGAAATGTGAAATGTTCCTGTGCATATGTGTGTAATACATAAGGAGCAATAAAAAGCAGTAATTTATAGTACTCAATAACATTATTAAACGTCACTCTAAACCTGTACTGTACTGTACTGAAAACTGTAAATTCATACTCAAAAAGCTTTAAGTCCTTGTTTCTAAGTTCAAACTGGAAATGAAAGTACAAGGTCTCTATCTATAAAGATCCTACCATGCTTCTAGGAAGCATGTGACAGCTGGTTGTAAAGACACTGGGAAGGGGATAAGAAGAAGGAGAACAAATACAGACCAGCAATAGAATATGCTTTTATTTGTGGTTCAGAAGATGAAGTGGTAAAGAAAAACTTTCAAATCTGAAATCATAAGCTGAGAAGGGCATTGTATATGAAAGTTCAGCATAGAATTTTTTCTCTAGTAGTCAGAAAGTAGTTATTTACCACCTGTCTGGCTTATTAAAAAAAAACTTTAAAAGAATGGTGTTTTCTGTGTAAGTTTGTCAGAATATGGTGAATACTCTCATGTTTCACAGGTTATTTTATGTCTTAAGTCAGTTGTTTATCCTGGTTATTCATATTCATTATGTCTGTAATTTTTTTAAGTCTACCTATAGTTATGTTTCAATATTCTTTAAAATCCTGACACTTAACTAGCACTAATCTTATCAATGGTTGGAGAGTATTTTTCAATGCCCATTGAGTGTAGAGAATAAACCCACAATTAAAGCAGTAGAAAGTATAAAATTCATAGCAGTAGCACAAAGACAATTTTCTTGTAAAATTGGAGTAGAATTGGCATAAAAAAACAACTAGTACATCCATGTGTGTCCACATTAGCAAGTCAGTGCATGTACACTGATCTTCTAACTCTCTGTTACGGATCAATGAGTCCTTATAAACAGAGTTAAATGATTATGCTATATTGTACAAATCCCACTAACAATTTAAAGACTATTCACATATACTTTAGGCTGTGGATTCACATATACTTTAGGCTAGATCATTGCCCCATAGATTAATTTTTTTTAATATTAATTTGCAATTAAGCATTAGAAGAGCTAAATATTGAGTGTATTTTATCCCAGGTTAGGCGGAGGGTCGTCTCTGTTTAGCTTGAGGATAGTTAGTAAGCCTTACTAAGTTTCTGCTATTGAATATATACATACATTTTAGACAGAACTGTTAATCATTCTGTTTGTTTTGGTTTTAGGTGTGTTTCTGCATGTGTTAGCAGACACTCTTGGCAGTGTTGGTGTTATCGTATCCACAATATTTATTCAGCAATTTGGATGGCTCATAGCTGATCCGCTCTGCTCTCTCTTTATTGCTACATTGATTTTTCTTAGTGTTATCCCACTGTTGAAAGATGCCTGTCAAGTGCTTTTGTTGAGGATACCTCCAGAACAGGAGAAAGATCTGCATGCTGCTTTAGAAAAGGTACAATTATAACTGGTTTTGTATACAAACATACAAAGCTATAACTGTCTTTAATGATTATTAAACTCAAGCAGATCAGTCAGACAGCTTCTGTTGTCTTAAACAACTTCATGTCTCAAATTGTTTAAAATCCATTTTGCAGAGAAGTGACAGGATGAGTTCTAGCTAGTTGGTTTGCAGCTAAAAAGACTTCCACTGGTTTTTGTTTTTATGGGTAGCCCATAATTTCAGACAAGTATTGTAATACTTTGGTAAATGTACCACACTGTAGTACTGAGAAAGTAATATGGAAGTTCCCCAAACCTGCAGCCTTTTTAAACTCATTATGAACATTCAGGCTACAAGATTACATAATGAGCTTGTAATTTCAAGTTCTCCGAGTTATCCATATCATGAAGGATAAACTGGTTCACAGTAGGTGGGATGGCAAGACTTAAGCTGGTTTTTTCTAAATACTTTCTCATTCTAGACTGTTCTCATCCTGTCTGGTGCAGTATGGCATCTGCCTTGAGGCTGTACCTAGTCTTTGCTGTTGCCTCATTTTAAGTTCCTGCCCAGAATCATAATGTGGACCTCAGTGTGGAGAACTCGTCTCTGTAAAAGAATGAGTTAAAAGTTCTTTGAGGATGCCATCAACTAGAGGCTGCAAGGAAGACTATCCTTAGGGTGTCCTGTCAGTTACTAGACGGGAAAATGTGTTCTTGTCTGCATGAGAAAGAAAAGAACAAACAGGAATTGTCTGGGAGAGATTCGTGTAGTGAAAGGAAAGTGATGTGCAGAGTGTGGTTTCACTTTTTCATGAGGGAAGACAGTAATTCTGAGAGACTGGGGAAAAAGAAAGTACTTTTTGACAACAACCAAAGACCAATTGACTAAAAGATAATAGGAAAAGCATTTTACATCAAATAAAACAATGTGTGAAAAGTTACATCACAGTAAAACAATGTGCTTGCTGTAGGATGGCCCCATCCCGCAGCCAGGCATCCATACACCCACTTGCTCACTCCCCTTTTTACCACCACCACTGCCAGTGGTATGGTAGCATAAGCAAAAAAAAAACTGTGGGAGTTGTGTAACAGGAAGGAAGAGCAGTGAAAAAAAGAAAAAAAAAAAAAAGAAGTCTACAACCCCCCACACCCAGATTGATACCCAGGANATGGTAGCAAAAAAAAAAAAAAAACTGTGGGAGTTGTGTAACAGGAAGGAAGAGCAGTGAAAAAAAGAAAAAAAAAAAAAGCAGTCTACCACCTCCCACAAGCAGATTGATACCCAGGCAGTCCCCAAACAACAGCCACCTTGGAAGTCAAAATCCCCCCTACATCATCTACCCTGGTTTTTACTGCTGAGGAAGGTGTTAAACGCTATCCAGTATTCCTCTGGACAGCTTGAGTCAGGTGTCCTGGCTGTGTCATCTCCCTGCTTCTTGCCCATCCCCAGCATACCCACCAGGGCAAGGGCAAAGTGAGAAAAATAGAAAGCCTTGAAACTGCCTGATAGAGAAGAGATAGCCTGAACAGTTCAGCAATAGCCAAATCATTGGTGTGTTATCAAAACAGTCTTAGGCAGAAATCCAAAACACAGCCCCTTATCAGCTGCTCTGAAAAACCATCACAGCCAACTCAGAACAAGGATGAATTTGAAAAAATTATGTATTATGGAAAAGAAGTTATGTCTCTGAATAAAGTTCAGCTGTGATAGCTAAACATAGCTGCTAAACAGTGAGGTAACAAGTGCCCTGGTAGATGCCAGACCACTATCTATTTAGTCTATCCATTTATGTTCCTGTGATATGTTCATTAAATCTGAGGATTTTTTCCTCATCCTATTTAGCATTGCTCTTCTGGGGTTTTCGTTTAGTTTGACTTTCACCTTCTAGAATTTTACAGTAGTAGCAAGGTAACCTTTCAATACAAGATATTTCTCAATATAGCTTAGGTGGAAAGCTGCTATGCTACAGTTTTGTTTCCTCGTGAAATATTATCCATCAATAGCCATGTACATGTACAAGTTTAAAGTCACTTAATTTTTGCTAATGAAATTTCTTCACAGATTCAAAAAATAGAGGGAGTTATATCCTACAGAGATCCTCATTTTTGGTGTCACTCTGCAACTGTAATGGCAGGCACAATACATGTGCAAGTAGTATCTGATGTGATGGAACAGAGAATCGTACAGCAGGTACAGTGCAAGGTTTTTAGACTCTTAATTCCTTAATTTCCTACTCAGTATCTCCCTTTTGGTCACAGACTGAAGTTTCAAGCTGACATGTATGATTTTTTTTGTAGCTCTCCATTACTGTCTTGAGAGCTGGTCTCTAATGCTGTACTGCCCCTTGCCTGCTAGCTTGAAATTAGTTGTGTAGTTGTTTGTTGTATTTGTAATTGTAAAGAAGTGTTTGCTAGAACATCTGCCAAAACAGTGACTGAAAGTGGCACTACATCTGCTCTGAGTAAAGAAGGGGAGCTGTAAAAACAGGCCTGCAAAACAGGGAATAAACAGTAGGGATATCTGGATGCTTATCATGTGTCTAAAACTGGATTACCACTACCTATCTGCCATGGGGTTTTCTTTTCCTTAAAAAGATACATATTTCCTTATGCAAGACACTGAGAATCATCAGTGTGAAGAAGTTGCAAAGCCATACCCTCTAATGCTAGTCTTTGCTTTCCAATCTGTGGAAAAAGCTAGTCTGTGCTTTGCTATCACAATGGTATGTGGGGATTTTTTGCAGCATTGCAGACCAGCATACTGCAAGTTACTGTATGATATATGTGAAGCGCAATACTAATGTTAACTGTACCGTTCTGTTCAGGTCACAGCAATCCTGAAAGATGCTGGTGTAAACAACTTAACTGTCCAAGTGGAGAAAGAAGCTTATTTTCAACACATGTCTGGACTCAGTACAGGATTTCAGGATGTCCTTGCAATGACTCAGCAGCTAGAATCCATGAAATACTACAAAGATGGTACTTACATCATGTGATACTACTTTTGCCAAAGGGGATGTAAATGGTCAAGCTCTTGGATTCCATATTTGTATTTTTGCTGGGAGATCTTGCACATACATGTACAGAAACAAATGTACTATATATTTGAATTTTTCTAAGTGTACTATCTTTGTTAATTGGATTGAGATGCTTTTATAAAGGAAATAAGAAGGACTTGAGTACTTGCTGTAAATGTGAAAATAATCAAAATCTTATATACTAGGTGTTTATTAAACAGAAGTCTTGAAACTTGCAGATGAGCACAGATATATTCCATATTTCTCTAAAGTGTGGAACATGGGTATTTTAATTTCTTGTTAGCAGCAGGAAATAGAAGTTATTTATATTGGAATGCAAACATAATCAACTGGGCACTACTTTTCTTTCATTCAAGGATAGCCTGAAGACCCTGGGAATGAAAAAAACCACTTTATTATGGGAGTAAAAAACATCAAGTCCTATGTTTTGCATACTTTGTCAGATACTAGAAATACACGGTTTTTATATTATGTCTCAGCATAAAAATCTGATTTCTACATTTAATGCACCAAATATATGTTAGCATTTTACATTTGTATTGAACAATATTTTTAAGAAGCAAAATCCATAGATTTAACAGTGAGAAATAGGGAAGGGAAGAAAAATGAAAACACTGTTTCCTGGGAAGACTCAGAATCGTTAACTCAAACCATTTAAAATAAAACTTTTTGTACTTTTTATATGAATAACTGAAAATACAGTATTTGAAGTCTAGAAATAATAAATCAGTGAGCATCCTAGCACTCAGCTAAACTTCATCTCTTCAAGATATGTTATCCTGTACTTTACTCAATTTTTTTAGTAATGCCATGACAGCTGCAGGTGTACTGTAGCCAGCTGTACCTCCCTGTACATTACCTAGGGAAGAAGTTCAGGTTTAGAATGCTAAACTGTGAAAGTAGTCTTGGGCTTGACAAGTTGCTGAAATGAACAGTAAATTGAGACTTCTTGACTGGAAAGTGAAAGAGTGCATTTAAGAAAGAATTATGGATGTTGAAGACTTAATACTGCAGAAGAAAACCAAATCTGTGTGTTTAGTGAAAACTTGTCAATGAGGTAATAAAATACATCTTCAGAGGTAGTTGTGCTTACATCTGTTCACAGGCTTCTTGTGCCCCCTCTTCTTGTCTGTAGCACGTTAATATTTTCCTTGACATTTAAGAAATTATTCAATGGTTAACAAGAATGAATACATTTTTCATCATCCCATGTATCATGACAGTATTGTTTTGTCATACTGTTTTCTTGTTTCTGGTATTCAGTTGTTCTTGAATACCATAATAATAAGAATAGACTTGATGTTAGTGAAATTGAAGGACAGAACAGAGTCATAAAGGAATTATTTAATTGGAGGAGGTTTACCAGGAATGCAGTTAGGGATGTCCTTGAACCATTCTGCTTGTGTTGTTTACTTGTTTATACAGATTGTTTATACAACTTCTGTGTTGTTTTGTTACTCTTGAAGGAGTTCTCCTGAGCTATGTTAAAACACTATCTGCAGTACAAGACTGACTTAAAAAACTGTGGTCAGAAAACTTCTAGAAGTTGCATTGCATTTGTGTAGAGTGATGAAGATTAAGTGCATAAACTGCAGTCTCTCGTGTCTTGGGACAGCGGTGGAGAGTCAGCCTCCTCCTCAAAGCTGGATCCTGTTTTCTGCCCATTTACACATTTGGCAGTGATTTTCTTACCTTGCCTCCTCCAGAAGGCCTACCACTTAACGAGCTACAGTTATGCTCAGTCTAGAACCAGGGTGATATTTTGGTTTTGAAACCAATCTCAAACAAAAAGCTTCAGTTAACGTTTACATGTACTCCTGTTTTGAGGTGGTGGTACTAGACAGTATTTCAGCAAACCCCATTTTGACATGAAATGAAGATGATGAAAAGGGGAATGATTCTGTCTTTTAAATCATTATCTTAACATAATTGTAAAGCTTTTGTGCTTGCCACAGCTTCCTCAGGACAAACGGCCATTTCCTACTTCAGCTGGTAGCGGCAGAACGCCAAACATATCAAGGTGGCTGGCACTGTTATCATGGCAATGAAGATGAGCCCATACCTGTATACTTCACAGGCAAGTGCAAACCTGCATCTTAGCTTGCATTTGGCAGGTTTTTGCACGTTACCCAGCACACATGCACAGTGCTCTTCCTGGCTCTCCTGGCAGGAAGACGATGGCAGTAAGCATTGTCTATCTTACGACATCCATCTTAAATTTGTTTAGTCTGGCAATAATCCACCAAAGAAGGGTTCAGGATTCCTCACAAGATCTATTGGAACTGTGCTGTCTGGGCAGGTTTTCAAACTACAGGTGAAGGCCAGTTGATTCGTATCTTAATACTAGGAGGGTGTGATCTGTATGCAGAGTGTTGCAACAAAACACTTTGAAAGATTAAACAGGTTTAAAAGGAACTCCGAGCGAGCAGTATGTGTGTACATAAGGAGAAAAATGTTACTGTTTTCCAGTGATGTTTTATTCTCCGGTGCAGAAGCCATGGGGACGCGAACAGGGCCCGAGCTGCGGGGAGCGGCGGCGGCTGGGGGCTTGAAACGCGGGGCGCCTCCGGCGGGCCCCGTGCCGCTGCTCTCGCTCCTGCCCGGCGGGCTCACCTCGGTACCTGAGCCGTGGGGCCGGCTCGGCGCGGCCCAGGGCGGGGCGGAGGTGCGGAGCGGCGTGTTGCCGTGGTTCGCGTGGAGGCGCCGCCGCGGCCCTTAGTCTCCTCGCTCCTTTCCTTCCCCTCCATTCAGCTTGGCGGGCAGTGCGGAGTACAGCCCGGGGGCAGCCCGGTCTTCGCTTGGCGGGGAGGGCGGTGGGCGTGTGCCCGTTTCTCATTCTCTGGGACAGCGCGTTGGTTCCCTCACTCTCCTCCCCTTCTGCCCCCTAGTGCGAAGGGGAGCAGCCGTGAAGCCCCTCAGCTCCGCATCTACAGCCCTTCGGCTCCGGAGCCGTGTGGAGCTCTTGCCCCGGCTCCGCTGCTCCAGCCCGCCGGCGCTGCTTGCAGCGCTGCCCCGATTCCCCCGTTGCCGCGGGCACGGCGGTGCAGCGCACACCCACACGCGCCGTCCCGCTGACCGCCCTTCTCTCGCCCTCCCTTGCAGTCCCGCTCCGCAGCATCGACAGCTGCATGGCTGAGCCCAAAGTGTGCCCAGCCGCCAAGAAGTCACCAAGTTGAAGGGGGACCACGGGCAGCCGAGTGTCAAGTACGCCCCCGCCCCGGGGAGGATGGTTACGAGGAGGCTGCTGAAGCTTTCGGCAAGGAAAACGTGCCACTGCCAGCCCCGGAGACCCAGCCAAAGTCCTCCAGGGTACCGTCTGCGGCCTCTTTGTGCTGTGTGCCCCTTACCCAGCCCAGTGCTTGGCTGCCGCTGCGGCAGAGCCGTGCCTTCCATCCACTGGTGCCCTGAAATAGGGGTCGTGAGCCCCTGCAGTGCTCCATGCTGCAGGATTGCAGCTTGGCCCACACTGGGCTGTAGAGGGAGGTGCTGTCTGCCCTGATTTTCTGAATTTCCTTGTAGTCAGAGCATCAGTGTCCAAACCCCATGGAAATAAGTGAATGTGATCCAGCAGGAGACACATACTGTGTCAGGCTTTTTCTGATGTCTTGCTTGAGTCTGAAGACCCAGACATGGAAGACAGTAATTGACCAACAAAGGACATTCGATTCTCAATTGTACCACAAAAAGCTCTTGGCTATGAACAGTGAGCTGATGAATCAAAACTGCTTAGTTTTCTCCCTGATTTGAACTCAAGGCCTTCTAACACCCCTGCAGGTGCCAATAGAGGTAACAGAGGTTGTGTAGTTATTCTGTGTAAGTAGGTATGAACATCCTGCCATATAACAAACCTTACACTGACTACCTTGAAAACCTGTGTTCTGGACCAAGTCATTTAGATAAATCTCGATTGTTTCTTTATACAGGACAATGCTGTTTCCAAGGTGAAGTTGCAGATAGTTGGTGTCATAGCTATGTACATTGCCACCAAATATGAGGAGATTTTTCACCCATATATTGGAAACTTTAGCTATGCAGCTGACCACACTTGCTCAAAGGTCCATATGCACCAGATGGAGATGAAGATCCTGAAAGCCCTGGACTTCTCTCTGGGTTGTCTTCTTCCTCGGCACTGCCTAAGAAGAGATTCAGAGATTGCAGCAGTGTTGAGAATAGGTGTTACTGTAAATTAATCCGGAAAAGGCAATACTTAACTGTGGCAACTTGTAGCCACAAGCTCAAAAATAGCTCAAAATTTTTGAGTACTTCAATTGTGCCTGGCTGACACCTGTCTTCCATGTAGAAATTAGTTTTATTTATCTGTTCTTGTGACATGAGCCTAACTTACCAAAATTCAGTGTTAAAATTCAGTGTTAATCCTCCTGATTGTGAGGAGCTCATTTAGTTTTGATTTCCCTCGACAATGGTTGTTGGAGGCATGTGGAGGAAGGGTGTACATCAGCCACATGCAGGAGGCAGCTAGAAGAAGCCTTGTCTCTGGGAGGACTTCACCTGGCAACATCTCAGGTGAACAGGCAGTAGCAGACACTGAACTCCAGAGAGGGGCTTCTCCAATCAGATGGCGAAAGGTTGGACTGGGCCAATTGTCTCCTGCCAGCAAGAGACAGGCTTTGGATGGAGCCAGGGGCATAAAAAGCAACTGTCACAAGTGTCCGGGGCTTTTTGAAACTTGCTCTTCAAGTGTGGGTTTTTGGCTTGGGGCTTTTTTGAGGCTGTGCTTTTGCTTTTGAGGCTTAGTGATTAGAGGGGCTTTTTTAATCTTGTATTTTTGCTTTGGCTCCAGCCTGCTGAGGTCTGCTTTTTGCCCTGGCCTGTTTTTGCCCTTTTTCTTTTTTTTTTTTACAGAGTGAACTAGGCTGGAAAAGACCTTTGAGATCAGCTAGTCTAACATATGACCTAACCTAACACCTCATCATCAACTAAACCATGGCATCGAGTCTTTTCTTAAACATATCCAGGGACGGTGACTCTACCACCTCCCCGGGCAGACAGTTCCACTGCCCAATCACTCTTCCAGTGAAGGATTTTTTTATGACATTGAATCTAAACTTTTTCTGGCGCAGCTTAAGGCTGTGTCCTCTTGTTCTGTCAGTGGTTGCCTGGAGAAGAGACTGACTCCCACCTGACTACAACCAGGTAGTTGTAGAGAGTGATAAGGTCTCCCCTAAGGTTCCTTTTTCCCAGGCTGAACAACCCCAGCTCCCTCAGCTGTTCATAGGGCTTGTGTTCCAAGCCCTTCATCAGCCTTGTTGCCCTTCTCTGGACGTGCTCAAGCATCTCAAAATCCTTCCTAAACTGAGGGGCCAAGAACTGGACATAGCACTCAAGGTGCAGATGTTCAGTTGCCTGTCAACAAGTACCCCCAGGTCCCTTTCTGCCTGGCTGCTGTCCAGCCACTCTGTCCCCAGGCTGTAGCACTGCAGGGGATTGCTGTGGCCAAAGTGTAAGACTCAGCACTTGGTCTTGTTAAACTTCATATTATTGGACTTGGCCCATCGATCCAGCCTGTCCAGGTCCCTTTGCAGAGTACTCCTACCTTCCACCAGATTGACACATGCTCCCAGCTTAGCGTCACCTGCAAATTTACTGATGGTGGACTCAATCCCCTCATCCCGATCGTCAATGAAGATATTAAACAGGACTGACCCCAACACAGATCCCTGAGGGACACCACTAGTGTCAGGAAACCCACTGGATGCAGCACCATTCACCACTCTCTGGGCCTGGCCATCCAGCCAGTTCTTAACCCAGTGAAGAGTGCTTCTGTCCAAGCCATGGGCTGACAGACAGGAGTATGCTGTGGGAGACGGTGTCAAAGGCCTTGCTGAAGTCCAAATAGACAA
>VXAX01006541.1:126221-140546 GCA_013399835.1 Leptocoma aspasia | reverse complement strand
CAATTCCCTTAAGCATTTGCTGAGATACCTGACCCTCCTTCCAAGGATGATAACACCCTCTTTTTTCTTCCTTAGTTCCTTCAAAAGCTCCTTGCCCATCCAGGCAAGGTTGGTCGTTTTCCTCATCAGCTCATCTTTCAGCACATAGGGATAGCCTGCTCCTGTGCCTTCAAGAGTTCTGTTTTGAAGCACGCCCATCCTTCCTGGACTCCTTTGTTTTTAAGGGCTGCTTCCAAGGTATTCTCTGAATAAGTCTCTTGAACAGGCCAAAGTTTGCCTCTTGAACAGGCCAAAGTTTGCCCTCCAGAAGTCCAGTATGGAAGTTTTATTGATGCTTCTCCTTGTTTCGCCAAATATTGAAAACTCTATAATTTCATGATCACTGTCCCCCAGATAGGCTCCAACCACCACATCTCCCACCATCCCTTCTCTGTTTGCAAACAGCAGGTCTAGCATTGTCCCTCACCTGGTAGGCTCACTCACCAGCTGTCACAAGTTATCCTCCACACACTCTAAGAACCTCCTAGACTGCCTCTTCTCTGCTGTGCTGAGTTTCCAGCAGATGTCTGGCAGGTTAAAGTCACCTACAAGAACAAGGGCTGGTGATCCTGGAACATTCACTAGCTGCTTGTAGAATAAGTTATCTACCTTTTCATCCTGGTTGGGTGATCTATAACAGACTTCCACCAGGATGTCAGCCTTGTTGGCCAGCCCCTGATTCTTTGCTCTGGCCCCAGCCTGCCTTTTGGCTCTCCTTTCCTTGCTGGCTCTTGCTCGCCCTCATGTCTGTTCTGCCTCCCTGTGTCCCTGCCTGAGCCACTGAGTCCAACCCTGCCGACCTCCGAGCCAGCCCATTGCTGTGATCCTCACTGCAACCCTGTCCAGTCTTCTGGACCTTCTGCCCAAGCATCCCCTCACCTCATGTCCAGTCAAGCAGCATGCACACCCCCTACCTCATGGACGCACTCCCTCACCTCCAGTGGCATCTTTCTCACTCTCTCTCTTCCCCCCCTTCCATTCCTTTCCCATTTTTCTTCCTCTTGATCTATCTTTTCTAGTCCTCTTTAGTAGAGTAACTCCCTTTCATTTTATTTTTCGTTAGGAAAAAATGTTCTTAGATACAATGTTTGTCTTGTTTAACTTAATTTCATTCCTGACCATTTAATTTTAAAAGAACTCCTTGCAGTTTCCCACAGTGGAACGTGACACTGATATTGCAGGTAACTGCTAGACCGCCATTGAAAGGGGCTGTCCTAGACTATGAGCAGCCTAATGTAACACAGAAGTGTTCTGTGATTAAGCCACTTGAATTTCAACCCTGTACTCTGAAAGTGTTCTCTAAGGAAATATTTCTTCCTGTTTAACTAAACCAAGGCTTGACAGGATGCTCTTGCCCTGGAGCCAATATTCAACTCTGACTAGCCAATATCCAACTCTGACTTAATGCAGGTAAACTGAACAAAACATCTGGCCAAGTATCTGATGGAGCTGTGCACTGTGAATTATGACATGGTTCACATCCCTCCATCCATGGTTGCAGCAGCTGCCTTCTGTTTGTCTCTGAAACTCCTCAATGGATGTGTGTTGGTAAGTTGTGCTTGTCAGGCCACCTCCTACTTTGTGACTCAGTGTGCCTGTGCAGCAGCTTAAAAGGCCACTCTTATAAGGTGCATGTTTCCTCCATTCCTCATGGTATTTCACCATGTTCTTGTCTCCCTGTGGACCACTAAAAGGCGACAGCAGTAGGGCAGTACCTTTTAAAACCTCCCACTGTGAGACAAGAGACCATAATTGTCCAAGCAAAACTGAAGACCAAGAATCCAGTGTACTTGGATTATTCTAATAGGTTTGTCTAATGGATTCCCTTCTTTTCAGTTACCTCTTCTGCAATGCTACACATCTTACGCTGAGAGTGACACTCTCTCAGTTGTATGCCATATGAAAGAATGTAATCAATGTGAATAAAGCATGCTGCCAAGCAAAAGGTAAAAATCTTACGGTGCAGGGGTGTGGGGGGAATATGTGTGGTTATATGTCGATACATGGCACGTAGACGCTGTTTCAGTTGAGTCACTGCTGAGAGACTTAAATAAGATCTGCTCACCTCTGAGCTGAAAATCTTTGTCTTGCTCAGGTGGCATGAACCATCCATGAAACCGGGTTTCTGTACTAGGATGGGCCTGCCTTGATCACCAAGCCTTAAGTGAGCTGAAATAGTGTTAGTGAACGGTAACCTTATAGTAACCTTATATGTTATGCAGTTATGAAGAAATATGCCACTGACGCCAGAATGATTTTTGCTGTTATACTTCCTTCATATATATTCATAGCTCTGTAGGTTATAGTTGTACATAGTTCCTAACTAGCCCCAGTACTTCTCCCCACCTTTTACCTACCCTGATAGGCAGAAAGACAAAACACATTCCAGAGGCTCCAAACCCCGGGGGTCCAAGGCCTCTATCTTATCTTGATTCTTCCTGGGACACAAGGTTGAAACCAGCTTTTTGAGACACATTTTCAAAGTTGAGTTCCTATATAAGAGTAGGGGCCAGGAGAAAATTCAGAGAGGGTTGAACAGGCAGGAATTACTTCATCACTTGTGCTTCTAATTGAGAATTCTTGTCAGTTGTGTTAATTTGCTAAACTGTGTTCACTGGGGGGGGGGGAATTTTTTCATATCTGCCCCCGGAAGCCTCCAATAAATACCAGCCTTTACATTATCTCTTATACTAATATTGCCTTGAAAGTGTGTTGTTTCATTTCTAGGTCTTTAAGGCATCACCACCACTGCCAACACCGAGATAAGCACCACTGAACAGTTGTACTCTCCCATTATATGGGATCTGGCTAAAAACTTTTAACTTCTATATGAACTTAAGCAGAATCTTACTCACTGTGTATACAAAGTACCTTATTTTTATTAAACTTAGTAAAGCTGTTATCATTTGTTGTTTGGTTGGGTTTTTTTGGTGGGGAGGGCAGCACAGTTACCTTCCTCCTACAGCTGAGGCATCTCCCTGGAGCCTGTGACCAGTGCTGAGAGCTTGGATGAGCCCTGGGGCCAGCTCAGGTGCTGTGGCTGGTCATGCAGGGTGGTGTATGGACAGGAGCACTGGCATGAGCTCTGCTAGCTTGGTGGCCAGATTAGACACTTCTAGCAGAGAAAACAGCTGTGTGAGGTGGATGATGTGCTCAGCCTAGTGGCAGAGCTCAAAGAGGAAGGAGAAAGTGTTGAGGACTCTGGGAGATTGGCTGGTGGAGCAGTACTGTACCCTCCCTTAGACAATTAGAGGCCGTCCAAGGTAGTCGACATTGGAACAAGCTGCCCAGAGTTGTGTGGGAGTCAGCATCCCTGGCCATGCTCAAAAAAATGTGTGAATATGACACCTGAGGTCATAGTTTAATGGTGAACAGCATCATTGTTTTCGGTTGACAACTGCACTTGCTCTTAAATCCAAGTCTCTGATTCTATGCAGCGGCTCTCTTCACTTAGTGTTTATTTTTTGCAGTCTATTTTTTACTTCCGTTAGTAGCTTGCACCTATTGCTTCTATCTCCACGCGAACAGTAGGTCAGAGAGAAGGATCATTGCGCTTTACCCAGCGCTCTGCCAATGCTACTTTCTTTTTCCCCGCNGGCCCCGACGTGGTCCCAGGGCGATGGCGACGGCGACGTGGGTATCCCCACTCTGATCCGGTTAGTGCCGTGGGGACGGGACGGGGGGCAGCCCAAGGGTGGGATGAAGGGACGCGCAGGCTCTGACCGTTGTCGCTTTACTCCCGCCTCAGCCTGAGGGACCGAATGAAGGAGCAGCTCATGGAGTACAACACGGCTATTCTTGCCGGTAAGTATATCCCTCCTCGCAGTGGGATGTTGCACTAAGAATGCGATGTGGCATATATATATAGATAGATATAGATATAGTTTTTGAATATTTTCTTTAATTGTTAATCAAAAGTGCGCCTTACGATAATGATGGGTTTTTTCCCTGGCTGTACATTTTAACACGTTTTCTAGGCAGCTTTTGAGATGTATTTGAACGTTTACAAAGATGCCATATAGTTGTTGCCCACTGCCCTTTCCTTCCTTTTCTGGGTTTGACGTTAGGCTCCTCTGACATGTAGTGAGGGTTTTCAGAAATCTGGTCACTGGGGCTGAAGTCTTGCCAAAAGTCTGCCAAAGTGTTTGGCAGCAATACTGATTTAAGGTGTTTCCATTACCTGTAAAGTCACGAGATGATTTAGGTTGGAAGGGACGTTAAACACTTCTGGTTCCAAACCCCCCACCATGCACAGCGACACCTTCCACTAGACCATCTTGCTCAGAGCCCTGTCCAACCTGACAACCTGATCTTGAACACTTCCAGGGATGAGGCATCCACAGCTTCTCTGGGCAATCTCTCTACCAGTGCCTCATCACCCCACAGTATATCTAATCTAAACCTACCCTCTTTCAAGTACAAGCTGTTCCCCCTTGTCCTGTCACTACATACTGTAGTAAAAAGTTCTTCTCCAGCTCTCTTGTAAGTTTCATTCAGGGACTGGAAGGACTCAGCAAGGTTACTGTGCAACCTTCTTCAAGCTGAACAACCACTCTCTCAGCCTTTTCCTCATAAGAGAGGTTCTCCAGCCTCTTCATCTTCATTGCCCTCCTCTGGGCCTTCTCTAACAGATCCATGCCCTTCTTACATTGGGAATCCCAGGCCTGGATGCAGCATACCAGGTGGGGTCTGCCAAGCATTGAGTAGAGGGGCTGGATCACCTCCCTTTACCAGCTGGCCACATATCTGATACAGCCCAGGGTGCAGTTGGGTACATGCTCTTCCACTGAACTATCCAGTGGCATATTTAGAGCAGTGTTATGAAGCAGCTCTAGCTCATCTAAAAATTGCTAAATTAAAATATTTTAGAGCCTAATTATTTCTCTGATACAGCTGATTGATAGCGTAGTCTCATTAATAGTAAAAGATAATAATGCTTGGAGGTAGAAGTAAGAAATGACTTGTTCACATAAAAAATGCTAATCCTTTATGATCTATAGATTTTATTTTTAGTCTCTATTGTGCTTATTTTAGTGACATTCTCTTTTGCAGGTCAAGAGAATTTCCTTGATCATGCAGTTGAAGAAAACTTTATCCAGAGGTATGTCACTGGATAACTTCAAAATTCTCTTCTAATTATTCCCTCTTAGTGAATTGCTGGATTAACAATCAATTCTTCAGAGAAGATTGGTGAAAATAATGGAAACTAAGAGAAAATGTGGGGAAGAAATGCTTTATTAATTCTCCCAATGTACATCTGTATCTGATGTGACTTTTAAATTTGCAGTCTGTTATGTGATGGCTAGAATTCACTCATATAGTTCCACATGCTAAATTACTCCTGGCCCTAATAATTTGTGGCTTACGTGAAAAATTCTTACATTAGATATGTAGAAAGCAAGTTAAAATGTGACACTGCTTTTAAACTCTTATCTTCACACTCAGGTTGTCTGTCTTACTGTTTTTTGTCTTTCAGTGCCAAACGAGATTTGCAAAGAGATATAGAGGAAATAAAAGTCTCTTTCCGGAACAAGACATTGGCCTTGCAAAGGTAGAATTTTCTTCACCCTTTATTTGGAGCTTTCCTCTGTGTGTATGCATACATAGATGCATATATATATAGCTCTGATTAAAACAGGATTTTAAAGTGATATGGGAGATTGGAGAGATTTTAAGTACCATTGCATGATAGGAATGCAGATGGACATGCTGTAGAAAACAAAACAAAAAAACCCCACCAAAACTAAAAACTTATAGGTTGAAATGTGTACACCCAAAAGTTCCTTTACAGTTGGGAAAGAGTGACTGTACAGATCAGTAAGCATATTTCTTGGCAGTATTTTCCAAATGCCTATGAAAAGATGGAAGTTGATAATGTTAGACATCCCATGTGTTTCATGACTGTTTATTTGAATTCACACCTTTGCCCAGCTTCCTTTCTGCAGACTCTGGGATTAAAATAAAAAATATGTTGGTCAAGAGAAAAAGGAGTTGTCATTCTCACAAAATAATCATTGATACTTCTTTCCTGTCCTGAGAGTTAAGCCATATTATTTAAGAAGTGTGATATTTAAAAGGTACTGAGTATTTTGTTTATATAATTCCAATGTGAAAGTGGACAAAAGTGGAATCCTGGAAATTTTCTTTTTCTATTACTTATTTAAATCTGCTTCTCTCTGTTTCCTACTTCTCTCAGTTTCTTATGAGTTCTCATCAGTCATATCCTATATCTTACAATATGCAGGATCCAAATTACGGATGCCCTGAGAAACAAATTGAATCAAGATGATGAGGACTCACGGTAAGGTGGTCTTGGGAGTCAGATGGCTAGAAAGAGATGGATTTTGCACAGTTTATTTTGACACATTTCTAGATTATTTTATTTTACCTCTCGTGAAAGCAAACTTCCTTTTTCTAGATTTGACAGAATGATATACTGTCTACCTTCTGGCTAGAATCTGCATGATCAGACCTCATACACGTGGTAGCTCTGCGGTTGGGCTCTGAATTTACCCACCTTTGATTACAGAGATCATAACTCTTGATTCACTAGTGAGGACTTCTTGTAGCCAAGAGAGATTTTGTCTTTAGTGCCTGAATTACCTGCATTTATAGTAGCTGAGCACATATTACAGGCTTGTAACAGGGCCTAGCCTCTGCTTTGCTGCCTTTATTAATTAACTATGTAGGAGCAAAATGTCTTTGAAAAAAACCTGAAAGCTTAAATATATTTAAAAGTAGCTTTTCATTTCCTACCCATTATTAACAGGTGGATGCATATGAAGTATAAGATGAGAAATTTAATTTTTGTCAGAAATACAGCTAAGAGATTGCATCTCCATGATTTAGGAGCTTTAATTTATAGCCATTTCCAGATGGCTAGGCTTTCTTGATGCCTTCCAAAATCTATGACATAAAATGTGGGACAGACTTAAATGAAATCTTAGGGAAACCGAGAGGGAAGTAAGGGAACTTTTTGGCCTCTACAATGATAGTGAGTATATTAACTGTGAAAAGAACTGATATTGTAAGTGTATGTGCAAAAAGAAGTGACACGTAATATTAGTTTGCTATAAAAAGAAATGAGAAATTCTTTATTTAAACTAAATAAACTTAAAACATTTATGATATTGACTTATATTAGTGGTCTTAATGTATGCAACTGCTTCCTTCTTTAGTCTGATCCTGGAAACAATGAAACACATAGTATTGCTCAGCCGGACAATAATTGACTGTCAGACGGTAAGTGGCACTTGCAGCTTCTGTTACTGTTGTGCAGCTCAACCAACCTCAGCATGGGCAGGAGCGCACTTTGAAAGCAACAGGACTGCACAGGTCGTTCAAAGCTATGTCTGTGGTGACGTGGGTGCAGTTCCTGCTGCTGTCAAAAGTAAGGATTACTTCAAGTGATCATGTAAGTAAGTCTGTTTCAGAGTTGCCCTTAGCTGTTTTTGTGAATTGAATTAGCATCTTTCAATATTTTTGAAGACAAGAGTCTAGGAAATACTTTTTTTTTCTCTTTCAGCAAGTACATCAGAAGGAACAGCAGTTGTTTGACATTAAAAGGGAAAGACTCTGTAAGTGTGTTGTCTGTATTGACTTTGGTTTGTATTTTAATGTAGAGTTCTTACAGTTCATATTTTAAAGTTGTTCTTGTAGCAATATTAATTTACATGGGAAGTAAGAAAACTCAACAGAGTTATAAAACTTGTTAAAAGAGTAGAAGGTACTGTAGAGATGAGCTGGTGTGTTCCCTACTTGAATGTGAGACTGACACCTTAGAATGAGAGATGCAAGGCAACACTCAAAAACAATGTGGTAACATTTTATTATTTCAGGTAAGCTCCTCAGAACATTACACATTGTTTAGTCGTTTAAATCAGCCCTACAGCACCTAAAAGATAGTTTTTTGTCATACTGCACATTTATGAGGTGTTTGCAGAATAGGGAGGGGATTTATTTAAAAAGAAGTGTATATATTGGTATTCAGTAGTCTTATTAGAGTGAGTGATTTAGATGTGATGTCAGTATTCAGAACTTCATATGGTAAATGTGTACTTTGAATGCTCTTTCTTTCATGACCAGGTTTGCCACCAATTTTAACAGCTATTGTTTGATTCACACGTAGGGAGTTGTGTATATGTTGACAGTAATGAACAAACACAGTGAAATAACTGTTCACATAGGAAAAATGAACATACTGATACCTTTGCAAATAAAGGAAGGAATGCTCTGCCAGCATTCTTTCAGCATATGAACTGCCCCTAGACACTTTCAATCAGTCTAGTTTTTAACCTGGTTTCCTATAGAAATAGTAATATTCACTGATCATGTCCATATGCTCCTTGTATGACAATGGAATTTGGTTTGGTCAATGAAATCTGAAAAAGGCATAGTGGCCTTTGAGAGGTATAAAAAAGACCTATAAAAGTTATGGCAGTTGAAAACAGGTCATAGGACAGTGGTGCAAATTAGTCCCTGTGTGAGGGAAACCTGGGCAGCATACCATGTAAGTTCTGTTTTGCTGTTGGCCAGGGAACCAATGGATGTGGTTTGATACCAAGAAGCCACAGCATGTGTTGCTTCTTTCATAAAATAAATGAACTAAGGTATATTGGAGAGAAGGAGTGGACTGTAAAATAAGGATTATGCAGTGGGAGTGCTTTAGGTGGCTGTGAGGAAAAGTATCTTCAGTTCTACTGTTCACCTAACTACTTAATGCTTAATTTTCCTAATAATGTAACAGCACTAAAAAAATACGGAGGACAGAAACTACAGCAAATTCAGACCATGATGAAAAGAGAAAAGAGGCAACAAGCAAGTGTGAATGTCACTGAAACAGAGAAGATGCTTGATGTTTTAGAAAAAGAAAGACAGATGACTACAATAATTCAAAATGTTTTCCAGGTAATGTTGTTCATTAAACTCAATAACACACTGTATGGAAAACATAACTTAACAACACTTTGTGTTTTCTAAAACCTGTAAGTTTAACAGTGGTAATGGAAGAACTGTGTAAAGAAGGAAGATTTCTGTTGCTTAAAAGGCTAAGAGCATGAAATTGTCACAAGCATCTTTGCATTAATTTTTTGCAGGGTTTAGAGACAGTCTGTTAATTTATTTTTGTATCCTTAAAGGTACAAAAATAATGCATCTTTCTTGGAGAATGTCTGTCACAGTAATGGCTGTATTTCCTTCTGAGTCACCTCTGCACCCTATCAAATCAGTTTCCCCATCTCATGGTTAGAAAAAATAAATAGGTGTTAATCCCATGTTGCCAAAGAGCCTTCGTCTGCCCTTTCTGGCCTTCTCTGTTTGTGTCACCCCCTACAGTTCTGTGAAAGCCTTGGCCTGCAGCCACAGCCAGTCTCCAAATCCTATCTATCTCCTGGTTTTGTATTCCTGAAATTTTCTGAGCTCTAAGTAGAGCAAATCCTCTGTGGTTAAATTTAAATTCCCATTTTCAATCCAGAATGGCAGGGTGAGAATGTTAACTGTGTTATTTTGTGTTTCTGTGTTTAAAATAGAGGTAGTATGCAAGGCCTGTAGGAAATAAAAAAGCATGGATTTGGGGGTTGGTTTTTTTTGCCTATGTATCAAAAATAGGATCTAAACCAATACTTCCCTTTCTCCTTTTTACCCCCATCCTGCCTTCAACACTTGTGAATTTCAAGGGCTTTCACATTAAAAATTATAAAGCAGACTTTCTTTGAGATATTTTGCTAGCAATTGTCCTTTGCAAGGGCTTGTTTTAACCTGTAAATCTTTCTCATTTATAGAACGTCATAATTGGAAGCAGAGTTAACTGGGCAGAAGATCCGTCTTTAAAGGCAATTGTTCTACAGCTTGAAAAAAATGTCTATCTTCAATGAGTCAGCAGATGTGGTGTTTATTTTATTCAGTGTCTGCATTTTAACTAAACTTCATAGATTATATGTAGCTCAAAAATGCACTTCAAAAATTTAAAAATTTTACCTTTCTGAAAGATGTTATTCTTTCTAGAGAATTAGAATATATTCTAATTCTCTAGAAATTCAAAGCAATTCTTTGAAATTAAATTTATCTCCTGGTAGACAGCAAACGTTTGAACGGGTAGTAGAGCTGGTGAAGTGAAACTACCTGAAGATGCACTTCTCAAACTGTCCTGTCTCAAGCACTCATTTTCCTCTGAATTGCAGCAATAACGCAAGAAAGGTTTCATGTAGAAGTGGACTTAAACTGAGGCTTTGCTGTCCCCGTTTCCTGGGGACCAGCAGGCCGTGGAGCTCAAGCAGGATGCACGAACCTGACTGTCCCAATCGAAAGCTCAATCTGGAAAATTTATTAGCAAGTCTGGAGCTGGGATTATTTTTGTTATTAAGGCATTAGCTATAATTTTAAACACCAGGAATTTTATGCTGTTCTTAGCAGTGACTCTTGTCTGCAGAGGTGACTTCATACTGTTGACTGTGCAATTAAGCAGTATTGTAATTACATGTCTTCCCCAGCATTTTCGCTTTTTTTAGTTGATGGTGTTTGATCGATGTTTGAAGGAAATAGACTCTTGGGATATAGCATGTTTTTGGAGTGTGTAGCGTCCCTTGTTATCTTGCTGTGTAACTTCACTTTTAACTTGGTGAGTGATCACTGGCTATTTTTTTTAAGTTGGTGTCTTGATCTAATAATGAAAATAAAACGCTGATTTTCCTGAAAATGTTTTAACTTGGTTTGGAGGTTTTTTAACTCACGGTAAAGGGGTTTGTTTGGCAGGCCGGGCCACAGCTCCGGGCCCCGCCCACAGGCAGAGGCCCCGCCCACGGAGGCGGGCGTGGCTGTGGGCGGGGCCCGGAGTTGCCCCTCAGGCTCGTCACCATGGGCAGCAAGATGGCGGCTGCTACCAGGGCGGTGCAGGTAAGGGCGGCCCCGGGACTGCGGTGTCTGAGACAGCCGGAGCCCTGGCTCGGGCGGCGAGGCTCGCTTCTCCTGCTGCCGCCGCCGAGCAGTAGGTCTGAGGCGGCCGCGGCTTGAGGACACGCCGCCGGGGCGGCCGGTGTCCTTGGGGAGAGCTGTGCAGTCGTGCGCACGCGGTGTCGCAGGTGCCTGGTGCTGTGATAGCAGCGGGTGCGGAGCTGGCTGGTAGCTCCTTCCTAAGATGAGCCTCTCCAAGGTGAAAGTGCTTTGAGCACAGCTCGCGGTTCCGTGTGCTAAAGCGCTGTGGAGCCACGGCATGGTTTGGTTTGGATTGGAAGGGACCTTAAAGGTCACCTAGTTACAACACCCCCCGCCGTGAGCAGGGACACCTTCATTTAGACCAGGTTGCTCAAAGCCCCGTCCAGCCTGGTCTTAGACACTTCCAGGGATGGGACAGCCACAGATGCTCTGGGCAACTTGTACCAGTGCTTCACGACCCTCAAAATAAAGAATTTCTTGCTAATCTTCCTAATCTAAACCTGCCCTCTTTGGGTTGTAAGGTCTCCCCAGAGCCTTCTTCAGGCTGAACAACCCCAGCTCTCTCAGCGTGTCCTCAAAGTAGAGGTGCATCAGCCCTCAGATCATCTTAATGGCCCTGCTCTGGACTCACTCCAGCACGTGGTTTTTTTGCTTTGGGGACCCCAGAGCTGGACACAGCACTCTGGGTGGGTTCTCACCACAGCAGATTGCATTATGATTCGTTCATGCAATGGCAGTGGCTGTTTCTGCACACACACACTGATGAGGAAAGAAGACAAAGCCTGTACCTGCTCTGGACGTCAGGGTGCAGGACTACTTTTCAAAGTAAAAACTCTTCCTGGGGTAAACTTAGAACTTTAAGAAGCAGTAAGTGTATCAGAGTAGTGATGCAGAGAGCAGCTGTTTAGAGTGGTTGTTTGATACATTGTGCGTTCCATTTTATTATTCATGGTAACCTGTGTCTGTTTCTGCCACTACCTGGTCTCCTTCTAGGTAGTCAAGCCACATACTCCATTAATAAAGTTCCCAGACAGAAAAAGTGGTCCCAGACCTAAAAGTAAGTATTTTGGGTATGGATACAGCTTGCACCACGTTTCTTTACATGGACTGTTTTATTTAAGAACCAGGACCCAATTTCTCTCTTTCAGCTATACAACTGAACTGAGTTGGAGCAGGGTTTTTGAAACATGCTTGATTTAGTTTGAAGGCAACTCTTGACCTTCTTCACAACTTCTTTTCTGTGCAACCCTGTGTAGACACATAATGCATGCACATCTTTATTTTTTTCTCAAGAAAGCTTCACAAGGATTTCCAGTGTTTGTTTTCTACTTTATATAAAGTCACATTTTCTCAAATACTAATATTCACAGAAATTACTGTGCCCAAGTCAGTTTGAAGCAACCTTAGTTATTCAGTGATATTTGCATGGATGATGTTGCATTTTCCTAATTTTTTCTTAGTTGAAGTGTGTGATGTATTTTCTGCTGTATTTTCAAAACATGATTATAGCTGGGACATCCAGCCCTCTGTAAACTTTAAGAAATATTTTCTGGTGTTACTAATTAATGCTGAGAAAAAAAATATTTTATTGCAATCATTGACATTACCTTTTATACTTACGTTGATATTTATGGTATTCCCAATATCGTTATATTTAAACAACAGATTTATATTAGCAATATGTTTATTTAGAAGTCCTTTTGGGTCAAAAAACATCTGAAAGAAAAGTTGGAGTTGTCTTTAAAAGCTCTGTTATGTTATTCTCACTTCTGAAATTATACTGTGCCAACTTATTTGCCACAGCATTATCAAGCCCACAGTTTAGCTTTAAGTTTAGTTTAACATTTGAAAGCCTCCACAATGCATATAAATGCCTCTTACTTGCCTGTGAACTATTCAGGAACTGTTTTCTGCAATAACTTTCTGTAAAAATTCTGCACATTTTGCACAGTTCAGTCAAATCACCTCTCATGCCAGTGAGCTACTTTCTCAAAAGCTTGGAAATGTGTTTCTGGCCTCTTGTTTATCTGTGTCAGAAGATTCTTGTGACTGTATCTTTTAAGTATGTTAGACTTTTCTACCTTCATCAGGATCTGCCTCTTGTTAGTAAACTGCAACCTACTTTGTCTTGCTTGAATGCTGTAGCAAAAACTGCATTTAATTGTACCAGATTGCTGCTCTTACGTAGCTAAATGGCTCCCCAGAGCAACTAGGGATGTGAAAGGCAAGCCAAATTCTAGTGGGCCTATTACTACTGCAACATTATGGTCTCAAACAGGGAAGGGAGAGATGTAGTAGAGGCTGTAATAGAACTAAAGCAGTAGCAATAAAATTTCTGATTACTGCACTTCTGATGTTTTTAATTGACTAATGAGTCTACTCCAACTGCACTTCAGACTGAAACATACAGTAGAGTAAAATCTTTGACGAATCTCTAGACTTTTTTGTGGTAGGCAAAACAAACTTGGAGAAACTGCCTTTTTTTTTTTTTGTATGTAAGGTGTATTATTTATTGAAACAAAAATACTTTGCCCCCTGTTCATAATATGCTGCTTTTGATGCGCTCACTTCTGCCTTGCTCTATTGGGATCTTCTATTATTTCTGAACCACCTTGGGACTTTCAGACCTAGTCTCATGACTGACAGCTTCTGAATATGCCTCTCAATGGTGGCTTCATCATGGTGCTGCAGGTGTTTGATTGTTTGTCCCAATCCTGCAACTGTGTCAGACTCATTAAGGTTAAAATTGGCTCCCTCTCCTTTGTGGTCATTGGTCTTGCTGGAGCCAGGAAGGACAAAGGCAGGCAAAACTGTGGTGTTGTAGCTGTTCACGTGCTTTGGTTCATGCAGTTTTCATGCTGCTTATTTTATAGTTATATAGAGCTTCTGTCCAGCTGTTAGATGTTGCACTTGTCCTGCTCATTTCTCTGGAGCACTTCCACAGGAAGGACTTCTGTGGAAGCATTCTGCTTTGTCAGGTGTTTTACCCTTATATATCACAGAATCACAGAATGTCAAGGTTGGAAGAGATTTTCAAGATCACCAAGTCCAACCCATGCCCTAACACCTCAATTAGATCATGGCACTGAGTGCCACATCCAGACTTTTTTTAAACACATCCAGGGATGGTGACTCCACCATCTCCTCGGGCAGACAATGCCAGTACTTTATCACTCTCTCTGTAAAAACTTTTTTCCAGCCTGTATTTCCCTTGATGCAGCTTAAGACTGTGTCGTGTCATTCTGTCAGTTGCTGCCTGGAGAAGGAGACCAACCCCCACCTGACTACAGCCCCCTTTCAGGAAGTTGTAAAGAGTGATAAGGTCACCCCTGAGTCTCCTTTTCTCCAGGCTAAACA
>VXAX01006541.1:0-121158 GCA_013399835.1 Leptocoma aspasia | reverse complement strand
GACGCGGGGCCGCCCCCCCCCCCGGCCCCCCCCGCCGCTCCCGCCCCTCCTACCGCCGGCTATGGATGCTCGGGCCCGTGCCAAGCGCTACGAGAAGCTTGACTTTCTTGGGGAGGGGCAGGTGAGCGACGGCGGCGAGGGCCGCCCGCTGCCCTCGGGGCTGCAGCAGCCCGGCTGGGCCCGGCCCGGTCTCCGCCCGCTCGCGGCGGGAGGGGGGCGCGGGGGGGGCCGGGCGGTGCCCACCCCGGGCCTGAGGAGGGCTCGGCGGCCTCTCCCTCGCACAGTTTGTCACGGCAGCATCTCTCTCTGTCCCTAGTTCGCCACCGTCTTCAAAGCCAAGGACAAGACGAACAACCGAATCGTTGCTATTAAGAAGGTAAGTGTCAGAATGTCTTCTCAGTGTGTCACAAAGCGTCTGGTTGCTCCTGACCTACCTAACGACTTTTTTTAATTTTTTTTACCAATTGATGGGAAATGGCATAATACGCCTTTTTGTTTCTATAGAAGTTTGTTTAAGTGATCTGGTTAACCTCTCTGTAATGCCCACCCAGCCCAGAAGAGGGAGTGGCTTTCCTGTGTTACTGAGTTTCTGAAGGGTTGCATGGTCTGTGACTTGAATTATTTGTTAAGTTTAGTCAACAAACAAACCAACACACACATATTTCCAAACTGCAGACTTACTGTTCCTTGATAGTGAGTTTTTTTCTTTTATTTTAATTTTTTCCTGCTGCTATGTCCAATTTCTTTTAGTCCAGAATGTTATCCCTTATTAAGTTCCTTAAAATTTATAGAATCATAGAATATTCTGAGTTGGAAGGGACCCATCAAAATCATCAAGTCCAACTCTCGTTCCTGTGCAGGACAATGCAAGAATCACACCATGTGGCCAAGACAATTGTCCAAACACCTCTTGGTGCTTCGTGGCTTGGTGCCATGACCACTTCCCTGGGAAGCCTCTTCCAGCGCCCAGCCCCTCTGGATGAAGAATATTTTCCTAATATCTAACCTAAACCTCCACTGAACCAAATTCACACTGTTACGTCAAGTCCTGTCATTTTTAGACAAATAGTTTCCTGAATAATTGAATTAGCTAAGCCTTGTTTCCTGCAGCTTTGTCCATTGAGGTTGGCATCTCATGTTGATTCCCTTTCTAATAAATACTAAAGTGGCAAGTAGCATCTCTGTATTCTTCCCATGTTACCTGACCCTGCTTGCATTGGGCATACACCTTCCTTCTGTACCTTATATTCAAGAGGACATCCCTGTTCAGCTAAGTTTGCCTTCTACCTCATCTGCTTGACTTGTGACATTTGGGAATTGCCTGCTCTTTTGCCCTTAGGAAGTGATGCTTGAAAAGTCCATCAGCGCTGATGGACCCCAGCACCTGCAAAATTGTTTTTCCAGGGAACTTTACTTACTAATTCCCTGAGCAGCCTGAAGTCTGCTCTCCTCGTGTCCAGGGTTGAAGTTTTTCTGGCACTTTCCTCCTGTCAACAGAAATTTTAAACTCAATGGCTTTGTGATTGCTGTGGCCAAGATGGCCCTAATTTCCACTCTTCTCTCTGTTGACAAGCAGCAGATCAAAGACGGCTTCTTTTTGAGTCAGCTCCTTTAGGAAGTTTTCCACAAAGTTGTCCAGGTTTTTAGCAATCTTCTGTCCCAGGCTGTACCTGTTGTGTGATGCTTCCAGTTGCTTTCTGGTATGCTGAAGTCTCCCATAAGAACAAGGGCAGTTGATTTGGAAGCATCCCTTAGTTCCTCAAAGAAGAATTCACTGGCGTCATCGTCCTGGCTGGGAGGTCCATAGCAGACTCCCACAATGACATCCACATTATTTGTCCCTTGTTTGCTACCCAGAGGCTCTCAACTGCACCACTGCCAGCTGTAAGCTTTGTACATTCCAGCCCTTCCATTACATATGATGCCACCCCCCTGCCTCTTTTGTCCTGTGTACATCTCCTGAAGAGCCTGTAGCTGCCCAACAGGGCACTCCAGTCACAGGACTCATGCCACCAGATTTAATTTAAGTCAATGATACCAAATATCTGGGACTGAGTCAAAGCTTTGAGCTGCTCTTGTTTGTTCCTCATGCTGTGTATTGGTAGAGAAACCTTTCAGGTGTTGGACTTTTTAGCCAACACCTCATGAAGCAGACTGAGGTAGCCCATTAGTGTTCGTTTGCTCGAGTTTTGACACAGCATCCCACTGATTATCACTGGTGAGCCGAGCGTTTTCCTTTTCTCCCTTCCAAGCCAGTTTAAAGCTCTGCCAATGAGCCCTGCTAGCTCCTGTGCCAGAGCTCTTTTTCCACTCTGAGAGAGGTGCAACCCAGCAGGTGTTGGTAGAACAGGTATTAAATCATTCTACTGTTAAAGAACCCAAAATTTTCCTGATGACACCAACCTCAGAGCCACATGTAAATCTGATGGATCTGCCTATTTCTATCAATATTATTTCTTGATACCAGAAGCATTGAGGAAATCACTATCTGTGCTCCATATCCTTTTCTCAATTGCCCTGGGGCCCTCAAGTCTCTTTTGAGTGCCCCCATTTGTTTCTCTGTTGCTGCCAGCTTGAACAAACAATAATGAAGAGTAATCAGAGTGCCTTACTAGACTGGAGGGTTTTCCAGTCATGTCCCTTATCCAGTATGATAGTTTTTTGATAAAATTTGACAAAAGTGATCTTGCATCTCCAACATGCTCGTTTGCATACAAATGATTAAAATGTTTATGTTGTCATAAAGTGTTTCACTTGTTACTATCTGAAAGGTTTGCTGGAAGTTTTTGTATTAAAAATGGGTCTTCAGCTGTTCTTTGTAAGGGATGAAAAATGCATGTTATAGTGGTTTCTTTAGTTGAAGACTCATCAAGCTGAATTGTGTCAATATGTTTAATGCAGTAATCTCTTCTGGCATTGCAATACTTGTCTTGTATGGTTGCTACTGGTAGAGGCTGTGGTGAAGAGCATTCTTTGTAGTATCAGAATATTTTCTTAACTTTTATCATCTGGAACTATCAATGGTAGGATTCTGGACTTGAAATTTCAGGGCATTAGATGATTTAGACAGAAGGACCTAGTGTCAGCCCAAGTTTACAGCCTGTGCTAATTTTACTAGAATAATTCTAAGATAACTGTCAATTACTTAGCTCTTATTTCACCCTGAGGAGAAGCTCATTAGTGATGAAATAAAGCTTTGTGGCTACAAAGCAGTTTATACTGTCAGTTTGCATTATGTCTGTTTTTACTGCCATCATGGCTATTTTTTGTAAAAACTAATGCTGTGAAGACAGTTATTTTTTTAAGGAGGAAATAAACCCCAATTAAAACCAACCCAACTGGTAAAGTGCTTCATTATTCTAAAACTCATTCTGTCTTAGAGGAGCAATACTAAAAAATATGTTCCCCACCATCTTAAACTTACTTAACATGAAATATTTATTTTCAGATTAAACTGGGGCATAGATCAGAAGCCAAAGATGGTGAGTTTTAAAACAAATTCATACTGTAGAAGCTGTGCTTTGTTTGCTTTGTTTTTGTGAATTGATACATTAGTTTCCTGTACCATTGGCTGAGACAATTGAGCTCAGTTGCTGTGAGGCTTAGTAGAGGTTTGCTTCACAAACTGCAGGGAAAACCAAAAGCAGCATAGATTCCTGCATGCGTGCTGTATGTCTAAATACGAGTATATAATTTCTCAATTCTAATGGAATTCAAACATGAATATAGCATAGAATAATAGTAATAATAACAACAACAGCACTGGGTTTAGAATATCTTTTTGTATCAATACATCTCTATGCTTTAAATATTTAAGATGAGGGAGAGTATTTGTGTCTGTTTTCAGATGTTTCCTTTGTTCTATTTTTGTGATGTGTGCAGAGGCAAAAGTGGATAACAACAAGATTAAAACTCCTGTCTTTGTGTATTTTTTTTTATGTTCAGCGCTGTAGAGCTTGTGCTCTGACCAGCCCTGTGCCCCTAGGCACAGATATGGCAAATTGAAACCAAGTAATCTTGGTCTTCTCTTATCGCCTGTGTGGTGCAGCAGGATTTTATTTGTGTGTAGGCTGCTGTCCTTCAGGACTCCTTTATCAGGTTACCAGCTTTCCAGTGAAGAGTCTTTGCTGTCAACTCTCGAGTTCCTTTCTTTTAAAGAGAAACTGATCACTCATCCCAGAGTCTCACAATTGAGCCAGCTGCCTGAGAATCATGATCCACTTGGCCTTCAGTGGCCTAATGGCCCTTAGGGACAGTCATTACTTTTGGCCTCTACAGTGTCTAGCTGTAGATGAAAGATGTTATTAAAAATAATGATCATGTCTGTTTTCCCTGTGTTATCTGATAAAATGGCATGCTTTCTTGTTTTCATCTAAGGCTGTGCCTACCCAAAAGCAGCCTTTGTTAATTTGAATCCAAAACAGGCAAAGCAGGAATGTAAAGTAATCCATATAGTTTAGCCCAAAACTTTGCTAGTCTTGGCATTGAATCATATGCTAGGTTTTAGGAGAACACTGTTTTTCAGCTCATGTGCAGCTGCAGCATCCTGCATGATACACCACATGAGCATTTGCATGTAAAATCTGCTTATGAGAAGATTCAAGCAAGAGTAAGCAGTTTTGGTCACTCTCTCCTTTAGGCCTTATATATGCTACAGCATGAATGTAGAAAAACATGTCCCTTGCATTATTAGATAATAGTATTATTAGATGTCCCTGATATTATTAGATAATAGCATGTCAAAAAGAAAGAAGATTTATTCATGAGATTTGACAGTATGCCTCCCTCTGGAAGTGAGACATGTTGAGAGACTGATGTTCGCAAGATGAAATTTTTCTTTAAAATTAAAGCAAGCCTTCCAATACCCTGAAAAAGGTGATTTTTTTTTTTCTACAACTCTCTTTTTGCTAAAATGTGGATGTGTTACTTCATAATCTATGCCTGATTACTATGGTGTGAAATGGACTTGCTGTGGAAGAAAGTGTATGCTCACTTTTATTTTGCGGCAATTTACTTAGTTATGGCAATGTCCTTGTTATTTAGCAAATTGCTGAGTGTTAAGATTGTAATTTGTAGTAGTAAATGGTCTGTGAGTAGCAGAATGACAGGTTTATTTGGAGCTTAATCCGAAGTATTTATTTTGTTCTTTCATCTTTTCTTTCTATCAATGCAGGAATCAACAGGACTGCCCTCAGGGAGATAAAACTGTTACAGGAGCTAAGCCATCCAAATATTATTGGTGTAAGTAAAATAAATGCTGGTTCTAGAATCAATCTTCAAATACTTTCAGTAGTTCAACAATTATTATGGCAATGTGCCTATTTCAATAACAAGGCAAAGTATTTTTTTTAAATCCTTCTAGTTTTTTTCCTGGGCCTACATAGATATTAATGGTGGAAGAATTGTGAAAATGTAGATCGCTTGATTTTGCACCTCTGATAGAATTGCTAATGAGCACAGTGCTGAATTTACCTGATTGTTTGCTTCATATGGAACTGGAAACAGTCAAAAAGCAGGCTTTTTTAAAGCAATGGTGAAGGGGAAGTCATGTGGCTTATTAGTCATGCATGAAATAGCAGGCTTATTTTAGCACACAGATACGATGTTTAAAATCTCTTTTGGAAGGAGTAAAACTGGTATCTTTCTAGTTTCAGTTGCATTTTGGTAGACTTACACCTACAGATACCAAACTGGAGCTAAAGACATTTTAAAGTTAGATCATAGTGATAATTAGGAAGTGTCAAATATGATTAAGGAAATTAAATATGAATTTTCCATATACTTTTCAAAGTGGAAATATGGTTCTCTTCTGGACTGTGAACCTACTTTCAAAGTGGTTGCTTTAGCTATCGAGGTTAGAGAATATGCAGAGAGTGACAAATAAAATGGCAAAGGGATGGAGCATATTCTTATAAAAAAAAAAGAGGAATTAATTTCCCTTTGGAGAGGGAAAGGCTGGTAATGGGGAGGTCTACAAAACCAAGGTGATTGGTGGTGTCCATGCAGAAATGATATTTCCAAATTGTCATAGAAATAAGAGATGTATTTAAAACCTATTGGCAGCAGGAGTGGAGATTGTACTGCTTCACTCAGTGTGTAATGCATTTATAGGATGTGTTGCCATGGGCCGCGTAGAAGCAAATTGCATCAGCAGTTCAAAGAAGAGTTAGACAAATTTATGATCAGGAGTTCCATAAGCAGGTTCTAAAAATAAGTGACAGTGTTGTGCCCCTCTTAGTAGTCCTTACAAATCTTTTGTGGGTTTTGGAAGTGTAAGGGGCCCAGTCACTGCTGTTATGAACTATTCAAACAAATGTCCTGCAATTTGCCAATTCATGTGGTCATCACACTGTGACTAAGCAATGAGCTGCACCAGGGATAACACACCTTCCTCATCCTGAAGGAAGCAATGGTAAAGGAGAAGAATACCAGGCTAGATAATCTCTTACTTCTGCTCAACATCACGCTTGTGTTATCTCAAATTAGAAATTGATTGTGTCATTACACAGCTTCATCCTAAGAAAGGACTATTCTCAAAAGAGTTTTATTTATCTTGGAAAGCTAACTACAAAAATGAATACGCATCTAAAAATATCTGAAGCTAATAAGACTAACACGTAAAATTTCTAAATACTGTATACTTACAGGAAGCAGATACACAGAGCTGAATCCATGGGCAAACTTAGTCTTGTCTCAGTAAAGGGTCATTAGAACAGGAGAGTTTTGAAGACAAGGTGTGCTTTACATTATCTGTTGTAGTTAACATAATAAAGTTAATTCTTCCTCTTTTTTCCTGTCTCTGGGAAGGAAGGGCAATAGTGTAAAATGTTATTTCCATACTTAATGGGGATTTTTTTTGGTTTGGAAACTGAGTTAAGAAGCTAAACTGAGTAAGAATTTTTGTGTTACAAGTCAAAGAACAAAGAACCAGTTCTCAATAAGCTGAAAATCCATTTGTAGACTACAGTGGTGTTGAATTTCAGAAAACTGGAAGAATCAGAGTATGCTTAATCATAATGCGTTTTGTTTCGCAGCTTATTGATGCATTTGGACACAAGTCAAATATTAGTCTGGTGTTTGATTTTATGGAAACAGATTTAGAGGTAAGATTATAAGACGTTTTTATTTCAGTATCTTAAGATGATTTATGAAAGTGCTGCTTTAGCAGGCTTATATTTGCCCATATTAAAAAGGTGACTTTTATTATGTCAGTTGATGAAGACCATGTCTTAAAAGTAGCTTGAGTTATTTCAGTTTTCATGAGTTCTCATTTGATTAATTCCTTTACTTTTAAATACTTGCCAGCATGATCTTAAAGGAGCAAATTGTGTTTACTATGTTAGTTTGCTGGAACTCCAGTCAGGGAGTAGAACCTCTGGCATAGATCATTGCTTCTGGAATGCAATTGATAAGTATGATATCAAACATGTTCACATAAGTATGACACTAAAATATAGTAAGAGCGAGCTGGTAGTACAATCACATGCACTTTAAACACACTTTCAAATGTAGCAATGCTAGGTAATTGCAAATCAGTACCTTACAGGGACAGGCTTGCTGAAATTCAGATGAATGCAAGACTTGAAAAGAGTAGGTCAGATTTTTGCTAATAGAAGTTAGTAATGAGTAGACTTTTAGAGGATTCATTCTGCTCACATAGTAGTTATGAGAAGTTTAGAGATGAAGATAGGTGTACAAAGAAAAATTAAATACTCTTGTAGTGCATTATGCTGTGGCGTGCAGTCTTTAAACTGTATTGTGGTATCACTCAGGCTGCCACTGAGACTGCTGCCTGTTGTGTTTAAGTATATGCTGCATACATGAAATTTGTGCAGTCTTAGCTCTTCTGTAACTCAGCTTATGGAAGGTTATTACTGAACAGGACAGCAGTATTAACAAACAAGCTTTGGGGTCTTTGCCTTGATTTTTAATGTTAAAAATCAAAGAATGTAGGAAACCTAAGTAGATTTTTAAAAATACAGTCAAGTGGCCATACCCTCTGGTCTGTTTTGGAAATAGAAGAGGAAACCATTGTATTTACAAAGATTAATTACATGTTGCAAAGAGAAAGAAGAAATAAGTGGAAACATAATTTCAAGTTTACTGGCACATTTGTCATTTGTATGTGTACGTCTTTGTCCTGGAAGTTTGGGTATCAACATGCAACTGAGATTAAATACTGAACTTCTGTTTCCCACACATTTTTCATTGTTGGGTTATGCAAAGTTTGTGTAAGCTATCTGGACTCCCCATTTCAATTTCTGATCTCCTACTGAGATCAGAACTGACCTATTTTTCTGGAAAAAGGGTGAAATGGTAGAGAATATATGACTGCCAATTTGAAGCCTGTCTTAAAGGCTGAAATAACTATTGAGCTGAAAGAATGGAAATAAGGTTGCTGAGCTTTACTGTGCCTTCCACACTTTGCAGGTTATTATAAAGGATACAAGTATTGTATTGACGCAGTCTCACATCAAAGCATATATGCTGATGACACTTCAAGGATTAGAATATTTACATCAGCATTGGATTCTACACAGGGTAAGCATATACTAAATTGACAGCCTTCATCCTGCAACAAAAATCACATTGGGTGGATTTAGAGTCTAAAGCCTAATGAAGGTAGTTTTGGAATCCAGACATTGTCATTCCATAAGCATTCATATTTCCTGTTTTGGAGAGATAAAAGCATTACCAGAAATGTTAAGATTTACTTTTGTGGTTATGACTTTGATACTTATATAAAAGGTTCTCCAGTTAGATGTGACTCTAATTATCACTGTGATGTGGGTCTGCCTGGGATGGATTGGACTTTTTTCACAGCAGCTGAACTCTTGAGGCTTTCTCCTTTATACAGGCAGTGTCAAGGCTTTTCTTTTTTCCACTCTGCCCTTGTCCTGATAAATAGGTTTGGGGTAAGAGGTAAGGAGGAGACACAGCTGGGGCAGCTGACCCAAGTTGTCCATAGGGATACTGCATGCCATGTAATGCCTTGGTTAGTGGTAAAAACTGTGGTAGAGGAAAAATGGGGAATTTTGGTTTCCAAGCTGGCTGGTGTTTGGAGACTGTGTTTGTCCTTTTGGGAGGTCTTGGTTGTTTACTTGGATTTTTAGTTCTTTCCTTCACCTGTTAAACTGCCTTTATATGCTCCTAGAGCTTTCCTGCTTTTGATCTTCTTTCCCCTATACTGCTGAAGGTGGTGGGTGGGATAGAATAGAAAGAGCAAATGGCTGTGTGGATACTTTTCCGTTGGCCAGAGGTCAACCCACAATATACTGCTACTGTATTGAACTATGTGACTTAAGTGATTTCTGCCATTTTTGAAGCATTGGCCAGGTCTTTTTATTATTCAGTTGGCAGCTATGCAGATAACATAACTGCTGTACCTGCAGAAAAGGTAAAATCTATCAAGAGGCTTTTTTAAACTCTGCAAGTTAAATGTGTTACTATTCAAGTGGGTCTGTCTCACAATGGTTTCCATATATGATGAAATAATTCTTTCCTGGGGGTTTAAATTTTTTTTGCTCACAATGTAGGTTTTAGGATAGAATCAAATCTTTCATTTTACAACACTCTTACGACATGTCTGCCAGGAGATTCATTATATGTCTGTTTTTATCAATACTGGCAAATCTCATCATTTGTTTTCTATACTGACAGGATCTTAAACCCAATAACTTGTTGCTAGATGAAAATGGAGTTTTAAAATTGGCGGACTTTGGCTTGGCAAAATCTTTCGGAAGCCCAAACAGAGTTTATACACACCAGGTAGTAACAAGGTAAGACGCTATTTTGTTTCTTTCACTGAGATTGTTTAATTGCTTTATAGGCATTTCTTGAAATATGTCATGTCAAATCAACATATTCAGAGTGGCATCTGCTCATGTGATGTGGCAAGAGCTGCATAAAAAAACCACAAGGAAGCGTTATTTAACAAAGTCTCCATGAGAATTGCTTGAGTATGCATTGGTGGGGATGGTTCTCATATCTGTCAAAATTAAACTCTTTTGAAATGTCTGGAAATAGTATGTATCTGCTTAGAAGCCTGAATTTTGGAGCAAGACAGCTGCTCCTTTCTGCTAGTCACAAGAACCTAGAACCATTTTTGGAGCTAGTCACATTACCTATTTTGAGACAAATGCTTGAACCAATTAAAATATTTATAAATGGTTTAAATGGCATGCTTATTTAAGGTATGCTATAAAAAGTGGGGCTGCAAAATATGCAATGTTTTGCTTTCTGACTGCTGGGATGCTAAAACTATTCAGGTAAAGCTGGTTTAACACCTTTATTCAAAAGACAAATTCTGCAGTGTCAAATGCAGTGTCATTTCATTAAACTTGATTGTTCTTAGGCAGTGTGAGTAGTTTCAAAACAACGAGGCTCATTTTGCATAAAAGTAGTCTCTATACTTAGGTCTGTTAATATGGAGGTTCTTAGGAGATGGAGGAATTCTGTCTTGCTGTGATTCATTCAACATAAAATTTTAAAGAAAATTTCAGTTTACCTGCATGCTAAGAACTTTCTTCCTTGCATGTTTGCAGTTCAATATTTGTAATCAGGTTAGTTGAAACTGCAGTTAAGCTGTGGTTGCACGTGACCCTATGGTGAGGTGTGCACAAATTTGTTCATTCTTTCTTAAACAAAACACTTTGCACAATACAGCTCTTCAATGTCTGAAAAGTATATGGGTAGAAGTAATATCCTTTTTTTAGCTTTCATATTGCTACAATATGTAGCATTTGATATGAGCAAAGCCAGGTAATTCTTCCAAAACGTGTTTTCTTTTCAGGTGGTACCGAGCCCCAGAACTATTGTTTGGAGCTAGAATGTATGGTGTTGGTGTTGATATGTGGGCTGTTGGCTGTATTTTAGCCGAATTGCTTCTCAGAGTAAGTATTGAAATGTGAGCATTTTGTATTAGCCTTCCATTCACTACAGCTTTTTATGGGTTTCTTCTTTCCTGCTAAAAGCAGATGGTGAACACAGGCTAGAAGAAATATTCCAAAAGCTTGTTAACTGTAATGAAAGTGTTTTTTTGGAATAGACTGAGGCTTTGTAAACATCACAGGCATTGGAAGTCTTTAAAAACATCTGGGTAAAAAATTTGCAACAAGCTGTCACAGTCTTGCCTTGGGAGAGGACAAGTAGGTAACTTGCATTCCACAGACATGTAATTTAGTTCACTACTATTCCGGAAATGTAACATCACAGATACATGCATAGGCTGTCCCTTATACACTGTTCTTCAGTTATAATCACCAGTACCTTAATTGTGGGTTTATTCAAAATGAATGGAAGACTGATGTTTTTCTAAACTGCGGTTAGTTGGCAATACTGGAATGAAGCTGAAGATTAACATCAGGATAATCCTATGGTGCTCCTCAGTGTGGACACAAAGGTAATGGTCCTTGAGTACTTTCCACTGAAGTGGAATGTTTATTATACAGCTCTTTGGAGAAGACATTAAACTGTGATGGGAGCAGTGGAGGGCTGGGGTACAGACATGGCTGAAGTAGCCTGCAATCATTTATCTTCCATGACTAAGTGACTTCTGCTTGGTTTCTGCACCCTTGAATGCTTTTTGTGGCCATATCATAACCAGACTGGAGAACCTTCTGTGTGAAAACACGTTGAAAGAAACTTTTTGCTTTGATTGGTCACCAAATAGGTGTGCTGGTTCAATTTGATTAGCAGGATAGGGATGGAAATGTACAGTGGCTCTTCAAGGAGCACTGGTGATGGGTACATAAATATGCATTAGACCTGCTAAAGTTGAATACATTTAAGCAAAGTTAGTAAGCCAATAATTCTTGAATTCGGTTGATTCTTTAGTTTGTCACAAAACAGAAAGTGTATTATGGTTCAGTTTTTATCACTGTGATGTTTTGAAATGTATGTGTCCTTTTTCAGGACAACGCAGCTTCTGGGAGCTTTTTATGAAAGCAGTTTATATTCAAGGGGCTTTCATGATGCCGCGTTTTAGTATGCTGTCTTCTAGGGATAGCCATTATGGTTTTTCTGTTCTAATTAATTAAATACTGCCTCTAATTCTTCATAAATTTGCTTTGGTCACCAAGTTTCTTTTCACTTACATTGTGTGCCTGATACATGAGCTAGAAGTTGGACTGGGCAGATACCCCCTTTTCAGTCTTCTGCTTTGTTTAAATGACATGTGACGTGTTTAAATGACTGATCAGACAGTTTTCAATCCTAGTGGATCTCTACTCTCCCTCATGCTTTCATTTCATAAGGCTAACTTGTGTAATCCAGTTGAGATTCACTTTAAATGTATATAGAAGTTAACTTCAGAGAACAGGTGGTGGAAAGATCACCATGACCAACTGACTTTAGGTTGACAACTGAGATACAAAATCTTGTCTGTGTTTAGTAAATTTTACATTTATGTGCTTGTGGTGTAATCTTATGTTTAAGCTGTCTGCTATCAAGTCAATGATACCAAGCCTGGGTTCAGGAAACTTTCAGAATCTATTTGAACATAACTAGAATGATTCAAATATCCAGTGTACCTCTTTGTGGGGAGATGGTATACAGAGGGTTTTTGCCTTGAAACCAGGAAGTATCACTCAAAGCTTCTTTCTAAAATTGAAGTTCAGAAGTTAATTCAATCAAATGCCATGTCTTTCTTCCAGGTTCCTTTTTTGCCTGGAGACTCTGATCTTGACCAGCTGACAAGGATATTTGAAACGCTGGGCACTCCAACAGAAGAACAATGGCCTGTGAGTTGTTTTTGTTTAACAGACTGACATTGGGTTTACTTGGTACTCTCTATCTTAGCTCTTGAAATTAAAAAATTATTATACCAGAATACTTGAGTAAAATTTTCAGAAGGCAGTTGCTTCATCTCATGAAGCAGCTGAGATTTGTTGTTTCTCTTGCCAAACCTATGGTCAATAGTAACAGTATCAACACTTCTTGATTTCCTTTCTGTGTGGACATTTTCCCATGGCTACTGGTGTGAGAATATTGTTGCTACTTAATGTTTTTGAGATGCTTGTTTAATTAGCATGCTTTAACTTGGAAGGCTTTAATCACTTCCAGAAGTAGGAACCATTTGTAAGGACCTAAGTTGGCCGTGGTAACTTACAGTGGGATAGTGAGAAACACAGACCAATGGCTTTAGGGATACACAATTTGCCTCAACAGTGATCCTGAAACAAGTAGAAATTAGTAGTACCATTTTCTCTGAGATGACAGCAAATTAAGTAACACTAGGCCAAACTTATTATCAGGTCACATAATGACCTACCTAACTGTGGTTGTTAAACAGAGTGACAGGAAGTAGGACATAATGTCTGATGATCTACTTGTACCAGCTGCCAGACACAGTCCTGAATTCCCTGATCGGGCTGTTGTCTTTTGTTGTTGAGTTGTGGAAGCACTCACTGGACTTGTTCACCTCTGCTCCCTCTCCATGCAGCTTGTCTTTATTGTAAATGGTGCTGGAATGCTATGGTATGTGATCATGAAATGAAGCTGTAGCCAAATGGAGAACGGCTGTGTGAGGCACTGCTAGTCCCCCACAGTTCTGGTATTTCTTGAGGATTCTAAATGGAATGCATGAAGGTTTTTCCAATGACATTTCTACTTCCTTTGGAGAGGAAGATTTAAGATACAAGTGGAGAAAAGAGAGAATAGGAGGTTGGCTAACACAGCAAAGACAATGCTTTCCCAAGTTCATTTCCAAACACATACATTTTAATAACTGAAACCTTTACTATCACGATTATAGCCAATTGAACACATTTTTGACTTTGTGTTAATATTTTATTTTACTTGGACGAACTTGAAGTGTGACAACTAAGGCTTTAAATACTTAAAACACTGCAAAAGCATTATGTTTGTATAATTGTCTGTGTAATTTTTATGCTAGAATGTGAACACAGTGGGATTGATTTCATACCTAGAGGACAAAAAAAGTATGTAGTTAATTTTTTGTTTAACTGCTTGGTGCATATTTTCCTTCCCTCCTCCCATTGCCCATATAAAGTTTCAGTTGTGCGTTTAAAATCAAAATGCACATGATGTTCACCTAACTTCTATCAATGTAGATAAAGTGAAGACTGATTCTCTTGTAAATATTTTCCCTCTCGCCATGTCAGTTCACTACAGGAAGTTTAATTTCATTTGTCTGACCCTGTCTAAAATTCTTTCCTACTTCCTTTAGCTGTTTTTCCTTTTGGACTGGTCACAACTAAAGGAAGGGAAGGACAGATCATTTGGAAAGTTGTTTCACACTGTAACAGTTATTTTAAAAAAGCTTTTATGACACTATTCCTACATTTATTTTATTTCAGTGACCAAGTATTAGCAATGTGTTTTGAAAGATGAGTTGCTTCTGGTGAAAGACAGCTATATGAAGATCGTTTTCTGTGAAAAGCTGAACTCTTTCTAGGGGAAAAACACACATTCCATTTTTGGTCTTTGTAGGGGATGACAAGTCTTCCAGATTATGTCACATTTAAGCCTTTCCCTGGAATGCCACTTCAACATATCTTCAGTGCTGCTGGTGATGATCTACTCAGTCTTCTTCAAGGCTTATTCACGTTTAATCCTTGCACTAGAGTAACAGCTACTCAGGTATAGTACACTTGGGTTATATCCTAATGTTCATTAAACTACTGTTAATATCAGATAAATGTGTTTTGAAGCCAGTAAGCCAGAAAGCCAGATTTGAAATGAAACATCACATGAATTACTAGAACCATAATCCCAGTGTTTTATAGAGAGAACGGTGAAAGGCATGGATAATACTAAGTGATCATCTCCATTCCCAGTGTAGAGTCAAGGTAGACAACTAAAATTTATATGAGCCATGACCTTCCAACAGTCATATTTGACATGGTGAATTCAGTCACCTAAAACTTGAAGGTTGAGTCTTACCATAGCTTATCTTATTCCCTGGGTTTGGAAAGTTTTTCTCCTTATTTCATCCAGTTTCTTCTTCAATGTCTTTTAAACTTTTATAATACTTTTTAAACATAAAAGTCTGTGATTAAACCATCATTCTTATCTAATTATTCTTTTCCATGATACCATTTCAATTTTACTACTTCCTGATGGGGAGAAATTAAGGGCTTAGAAGAAAAATCTTGCAGAATTTTCTTCTAGTTCGCAATACTGATTTCTGTGATGAGGAAGATAGACCAGGTGGCAGTTAGAAAACTGTATTTCTGTCACTTTACACTGATAAGGAAGCTTGCAAGAAACCGCTGTCCCCTTTGGTCCAGGACTCCCTCATTGCTGGTTAGATTTGAATCCAGGAGATCAGAGTATGTGTTATGTATCTATTTACTAGAAGACTTTTTCAGAGCATATTCAGGCTGTTTTGGCCACCATCTTTAAGAACATTCAGTGTAAGTTTCCAGATAATTTGTTCTGCTATGCTTTGAGACATCTTTGTGGTAGTTCATATGAATGAAGTAATTTTTCAGATTATGTTGTAGGATAGTGACTTGAATATATATTACTTTTCTAGTCTAAACTTTTTCTTGACAACGCCACAGTTTGAGAGGAAACAACTCGTGCTTACTGTACTGGTTTGATTTATAGCTGACGTTGAATATAATGTAACTGGCACGAGAAATGATTACCTAAGAGACAGCCATTTTTTGTTAACCACACTTCATGGTTCCTAAAATTTAAAGTAATGCATATAATTCCACTACATGAAACCAATCTTGCTGACTAGTGTTTGTCTTCTGCTCTAATACAAGTGATATCTTTCTCACAGTTTACAGGGTAGAAACTGCACAGTTAAAGACATATAGGGGAAAGACCCATCTTAAAAGCTAATAAAACACCTAGTGTCCAGATCACAAATCTGATCAAGAATATTCCTTTATTCAAGATATATTCAGAAATATCCTTTATTCAAAAATATTCCTTTAGTTTTTCTTTATTCCTACTTTCTTTTTTATCTTCATATAATCTGATCTGTCTATTCAGAGTGTAAGCTCTCCAGAGCTAGAAGCCACTTATACAAGACTCTTACAAAATAATCTAGTTTTGTCAGGATGTCTGAGCACTGGTTGAAAGTAGGAGTATACAATTATCCTCTGCTTTACAGGTCCATGTGGGGTGGATAGTAATTGTGAACACAATCTTTATTTGCCCCAAGGCCACTCTGTAGTATAAAAGTGTTCAAGTAGTTTTTAAGTCCTGGCTGAAAGTGCTTGGTTTCACTATAACCTCTTTATAAATGGCACTTCATACTAATTACCTGGGGTTTTTTTCTTTGATTATCATTAAGGCATTGAAACAGAAGTATTTCAGTAACCGACCAGGACCCACTCCAGGAAATCAGCTGCCAAGACCCAACTGTCCTGCAGAAGCTGCAAAGGAGCAACAAAATGCACTTTTAAATTTAAAAAGGAAAAGAACAGAAGGAATAGATCAAGGTAACTTTGTAATATGTCACCAGTTTTAAATAGGAGCTATATGCTCAAAGAGAATGGGATGCTTCCAGTGTTTTGGAAGAAAAACTCTCTAAATGAACTAATTCCCTGGGTGCTGGCTGAAGCCCTTAAATGATATATGATTTGGGGTCAGAATTACTTAGCCCTGTGTTCTAACAGAGTTAGCACAAAAAGGCTCTTCAATGATGCTTAGGAGTCTATTAGAAGTAATAACCCTATTCCATTAATTCTGTAATGGAGAGTGGTACTCCCCAATAAATTATAGGCTATTATGATGAATCCTTTTTTTTTCCTGAGACATCCTACTCAGGTGGAAGTAATTTAACTTCACACCACTTAAAAAAAAGAGAGAGTCTGAAACATAGCATGATATTCTGTGAAATGACAGGCTGGAGAGGGTAGATCAGATTCAGAGGAGAGATTTTTTGCTCACTCTGTCTTTAGGTAAGGAAGTTAACTTTTAAGACCACTCTGGGTCAGGAACATTAAGCACAATTCCCTGACACACCGCCAATCTTCCCCAGACAGTAGCATGTATTTCATGTCTTCGGGCCAACAAAAATGCTCAGGACTCAAGACCTGTATCTGACACTAAATTGCTCAGGCCTTCTATTAGGGAGGCAAATGTTATTTTTAAACTTGGAGTTCATCTTTGTAACATCTGGAATATGCTAGGTAGCAGCTGTCAGGTTAGCATCAGCTCTTTGTTACTCCCTGTATAAGACTCAGTTTTAATATGAGTGATATTTTTTTGGAATGGAGCTACTTCCATAAAAGTGTATTTCCTCTTGAGTTCAGAGAGACATCTCCCTTTTTAGGGTTCAACTTACTTTTTAGACACTTTGTATTGTTGTTTCTAAGTCTTCATCAAATTAGAAGTAAAATACATTAGTTTCGCTGCTTTAAGTTTTTAGTCTCAAAAAAAAAAGTGATCAGCTGAGTACTTGCACACTGTTTGCTCACCCCAGTACCCTGGGTAACCTGGCATGTGGGAACTTGTCAAGTTACAATAGCGTAGGCAATTGATTTAAGCATTTTAGTTCCTTTTCCAAAGATCATGTGAGGGTTTATGAGAAGTGTTCAGGAGTATATGTCCTAAAAATACACCTGTTAACTAAAGGACAGGAAAAAGAGAGAAATGTGTCCTTGATTTTTGTGACTTAATGATTTGAATTTCTGCATTTGACAATGAGCAGCATTTCCAGAGCTGTATCAAGCTAGAACAATAATCACTTTAACATCTTTCCAAAAGTCTCACCTTCAACAAGAGGAAATCATGCTTCTCTGTAAATGCTAGGAGTTTTGAGATTGGCTAGAAATGAGGCATTAAGGAAGTCAGCATTACTTTTTGAGACCTTTGAGTATTGATATAAAAAGCAATATAATTTCTACCAACTGGAAATGGAGGCATGATGTATTTTCTCATGTGGATTTTCCATAATGTTCTGTTACTGCCTTAGCTGGGCTGACAGATCCAGAAGGTTTCAAAGGTAGTTCTTCCAGTGCCAACAAATGTTAAAGGAGAGAGCCAATGATAGAGCTAGCAAATCTGCTGCCCTGGATTTTGTTTGCTATTACATGGCATTACCATCTGAATAGTGATTTGGAAGAATAATCCTCTAGTCTTGGTTTAAATAAAAATTTGAAGGACAACATTGTTGTAGGGGGTGGAAATGTGCAAATGTAATTTCCAAGAAAAATAAGTTGCATCCCCTGAAATTCTTAGAATGGCCTTGCATCCTGCAGAGCACACTTCTTTCCCCTAGCCCTGCTGAGGTAGCACTCCAGAACTTGGCAGAATAAACTGAGTGCTTGCTGATGGGTATCCTCTTTGAAAAATTTGGCACCAGGAGCTGAATACTGGGATAAAGATTCATGCTGTCCTCGTATGCGCTGCTTTCCCACAAGGACAAGCCCCTGTAGCCTGTGGGATGTGTTCACCAAACTTAAATACTTATCAGAAAACAGCCTCTATTCTTAGGGGAAAACTACCACTAGATGGATGACTGCCTGTGAAAAGTATTAAGCATGCACGCTTTGTATCTACTGCTACCACTTACTTCTGATCAGTGAGGATTTTGGAGACACTGATTCTATGATGACATAACTGCCCATCCCCTCTCTGTCACTTAACCAAAAGCAGCACTGCTTCCTCAGATCACCTGTTTCTAGTCTATTAATATGCATTCCTACAGAGCTGTAGCTACACAAAACAGGGATTCTAAAGGATGGTACACTAAAGTTTTTCCTGTGTTACTTCAGCATAAGAAATCTAATATCAAAACTGTTGGTTTGGAAAAAAACCAAAAACATTCTATTCACACTTAAGATTAAGAATTTGTCCTGGATTTGACAGCACATAAGAAAGATCTTTAGGAGTGTGTGTGTGTGGTGGGACAAGTTTCAGCCTTAGAACGACTTGGTTTTCTTGGGTTTCTAAGTAGAATTTGGTGGTTAGCTTTCATATCAACAGTTATGTTTTTATATGAACAAAGAGAAACATTTACATATATCCTAAATGCAATTAAAACTTAATTACAGAATGTGTGACTTTTGGAATATACATACTGATTCAAGTGAATTTTGATTCTAGCACTCTCTTGTAGATTTGTTAGAAAATGTCATCATGTACTGCCACTGTCATAAACAGCATTTAGTAGTTAAGAGTAGATGTATCTTAAGTATCTATGATATCAAACCTTGATGAGGGGGCTGGACCTCTATACTTTGCTAACAGTGTGATTTATACTTTTCAGGATTACCAAAAAAACTGATTTTTTGATTGCTGTGGATGGTGAATGAAATGAGTGAAAATTCCCCAAGTCCCAGGCATTGATGAAACGCTGCAATCGTCGCTGGATGGTTATTTTTTAATATTTTCATATGTAAAATGTGAACTTCCTATTTCCTTATAGACACAGGAGTTTTATTAACCCTTCTTTTTAAAATAAAAACATTATTGAGAAAAAGAGATTACTTTATCTGGTTTTCTGTCGTGTCCTTTGAGTTGTGCTCTGAGACAATAACTGTCAAAACTACTTGCAGGCTACAGGTGCCACACAGACTAATTTCGCAGAACCTCTGTGCTGAATCACATGCGGTCCTGTACAGATATATATCCTAAGAGGAAAAACTACAAATAACATTTTCTTCTCACGTGCAGCTTAGATGAACATATGACGGTCTTCTAGACCTATAATAAAAATGTATCCCTGTAAGGAAAGGGTAGGATCTGGGTTTTTTTCCAGTTAGTAGGCTCAAGTATTAACAAACAAGTTTGCGTATGCTCTCTCAGCAGTCATGCATTAAGACATCTCCGAAGACACATCCACTGCCTTGGAAACACTATGAAGGGCAGATTGTATGTGAATTGTTTGGAGGGGTTTTTTTTCCTATTCCAGTCTTGCAGGAGAAGTTACCTGAGAATATACAAATACTGTTTCCTTCAAAGCCTTGAAGATTCCAGTGAGAGACAGAGGAGGAAGATCCAGCTGGGGAAAACTACACTGCACTACTCCTCCTGTCAGCCTGTGTCTGTCGGACAATCCATAGTGTAGACACTAGACTGAGCTTTGCCTGAATTCCAGCATGGAGAGGTAGCAAAGTTTCTGCTGAGTAACCAAACTTCTGCAGTAGAGAGAACCAAGTTTACATATGCTGTTGCTGCATCTTAACTGTGTGCCTGCTGCTGTTGTACAGTGGATCTCAGGGATACCTGCTGAGCCATTGTCATCTTTCTGCCTTTGAATCACATTCAGCATTCTCTTTCCTAATTTTGGGGCAAGTATAGTAGTGCAAGACTTTGAGGCTTGTAGAGGAACAGCAACCATCATCTTGCTTGTGTGTTCCTTCATTTTGCTGCTACTTGAGTTAATGTAAAGTATATCTCCTTGTAAGGGAGAAGAGTTAGTATTTTCCCAGTAGCCTACTGTGTTCTGTATTGGTTGTTGGCAGTTGAAAAGTAAGCAGATTTCCTAAGATCTAATTGACAGTGTAAAGAAAAGTTTATCCAGTAGCATGAGTTGTGTAAGTTTTTATTGTCTGTTTAATTGAACATCATCCTCCTCATTGCAGGCTAGAGGATTAAGATAACTACAGTCCTACTTCTCACTGCCACAGGTTCAAAATATGTTAATCTGAATAGGGAAGATGGATTTAGGAGTACTGTAAACTTTCTTGCATTTGCTTATCTAGCGTATCTTTCTAACTGATCTTAAAAGCCTGGAAACCTTCAGCCCCTAAAACAGATAATGCAGTATCTATACTATTGGATATAACAGGTAAGGTTTGCATGACAGTGACAGTCTTAAGTATTCTGTCAGTTCTGCTTTGGGAAAGAAACACTTTCTTTCTTGTAAAAAAGCTGTATCTGACTAGACAATACCCTTCCCTGAAGGAAACCTGTTCTAGACAAGTAGCAATCCTCTAAGCTCCTACTGGCAGAAGTTTTGGAGTAGGTAGCGAATTAGATGGGCAGTCTGTATATTAATGTACAGAGCATGATTACTGTGCTCTGTAAGAGTGGGCTTGAGGTGTGATGTGCTAAGGCCTGAGCAGCAGGCCTCAGCCAGAGCTGACTTACAGGATGAATCCTGGGCATTATTTAGCTAAAAACAAATGACTGAGATGCTTATGCTAGCTGTTTATCGCTAAACTGGCTGCTTTAGAAACTTTCACATAATCTTCTGCAGCTATCTGCAAGAAATGTATCATTTTAAGGAACTTTCCCAACGGGCATTAATAGAGGCTTGTTTGTTGGGTATTCTAGGGAAAATCCTCCCAGCCAAGACCTGGCTTTTGCCATGCCCTGGCCCCAGCTGGGAGGGAAGTATGCCATCAGATGCAGGTGCTTCTGCTCTAAGGGTATAATCAAGTCACTTTGACTTGCTGGTTTGGGCCCATAAAAGCTGGATCCCCTTTCAGGGTGAATTTGGAGACCTCATCTACAAGTGGATGCACCAAGCAGAATTTTCTCAATTGCCAGGAAGGATTCTCCAGGTCCTCACTGCGAAATGGGGCTCCCCAGCAATTTTGTACTCTGGATGATGGTAAAGTATTTAGGGAATTGGTGATATATCTTTCTAAATCACTATTCTTTCTTGTGTAGTAATGAGGTGCATTACCTTGCTTATTTTTGCATGTTGCTAAAGCTGAGCTCATAGTAAGGTTATTGTTTTATTGAATGTATCATTTTACTTTTGTGTTGCCTTAATACTCGTAGTAAAATAAGACCTTTCTTTCCATTGGTGTCTGTGTCCTTTAAGCTGCCCCATCAATTGGCAAAACAAAGTGAGAGGGTCTTTTGTGACCAAGACTATTGTCTTGTACACATGTATGCCACAGCAGATGCTCACAAAGTGCAATTTTTTATATAATACAAGTTCAGGAGCTGTTTCCCTCCAGCAATTTGGACTGTGCTCTGTGTGTACAGTTGGGCTCTGTTCTATACCATGAGTGTAGTCTTGTAAGTCTTGTTTTCAGTGCAGTAAGTCTTGTTTTCAGTTGAGTTCAGCTGAATTGTTTCAGCTGAATGGAGCTGTGTCAGGGACTAAAATTGCCTTGCTCTTAGTGATGGTGTGCACAGATAAAATGTATGTGCATCACAGAGTAACATAAGAAAAAGGATCAGCACATCATTTTTTTCTTATCTCAGGCTTTTGGATGGTTTAACTTTTGTGACAGATCAGAACTCTGGAAGAAATATTTGGGGCTTGTGGTGAATATAATATGCAGTCACAAAATTAGTCATTTCAGTACTGTTTAATTTGTGACTTTGTTAATTTGTAAGCTCTATATCATGTTAATCATGCTTCAGCATTGACAGTCTGTTTCTAATCACACCAATTTACTGAATATGCAGCTGCTGCAATCTATTTGGCTTCTGTTGAGAACCACAACAATCAAGCACAGTTTGTCTGGGAGCATGCAATGTGCATGCCTGTGCAAAACTCTCAGTTGTACACCTGAATAAACAGGAACATAATGTAAATGCCTTGAGACATTTCTTCTGCCTTTACCATCTTTTTATCATGAGTTACTGCTGTTTCTTTCTGAAAGGTTAATTCTGCTCTTTGCAAACGTGATGGCTTTCGCCTCGAGACTTGATGGCATTTGAGTGATTTCTATGCATTGTACTGATATTGTTTATAATTGAACTAGAATGTTGTTTTCTTCTTCCACTTTGTTGCCACAATAAATGTAGCAAAATGCATTGTATGACCACACCATACAGAAAGGTGCTCTCTGTTTTAAACAAAACTGATTTCCTTTTCTTGTAGATGCCAGGATTATTTGTGGCATGGAGAACAAGCACTGCTAGCTATCACATCTTCCTCTGTCTCCCTGGTTCTTGATTAAGGCCAACGCTGATCCCAGAAGCCTTTTTGATTTGGCAAAGAAGATTCAGAGTTGAGATCTAACATAGTTACTGTTTTGCATTTTTGGTATTTTTCTATACATGGTGTGGCGTTGATCTGCTTCAGGCAGCACTGCCAATTCTTTGTTTTTACCAGTCATTCTTAGCTTTTGTTACTGTTCTTGTTGTCCTGAATTACTGCATATGCACTGCTTACTCAGCCATTTCTTCTGGTGCACAAATGTTTATGCTCTGTGTGCTCCAGTGTAATGATTCTTTTACAGAGCAGGTTTCACCTGCAGCCTTTAATACTGCAAGAGAGGGAACGGGTCCTTACAAAAGAGGCTATCATTGGGTCTGTTCTTCTTTAATCCCTCTCCTCCCCCTTGCATTTTATACTCAGATATGTCAGCTTTGTCTCTGAGTTAAGCTATTCCCTCCAGAAGCCTGTAATAAAATTACAGGATAAACCACGGGTATGTCTGCATATGGTTTATCAAGTTGAGACAGAAAAACTTCTCAGAGAACTAAACTGATTGCTTTGAACAGTTTTGTGTTCAAAGACTGTATTTTGACATATACCTTGCTGTTATCCAGTAGTGTGAGTGGCTCTGCAAAAGACATGCTGCTGTCTCTTTTTAGTTGATCCTAATCTTCCAGAAGACCTTCTGGGAATTAGACTCCTCCTGTAGCCCACCACTACCAGGAAAAGTCCTGAAGCAGCTCTGGTCTTGCTAGTGAGTGAACTCTATTTGGCCAAACTTTTTCCATCACATAATGCCAATTTCCTAATTTTCAGGTTTTCCTAAGTAGAGCTTTGATGCTACATGAACTAGACTCATATAATCTCTGTGTTCCATTCTAGTGTTTCCCATCTTTTTTCTTCTTTGTTGGCAACTTATTCAGAAAATTTCTATTTATTTATTTTTTAAAACCCCTTTCAAATAAAAGGACAGGGTCAGGGGGAGGGTTCTGTCTCTTCCTTCCAAAGAATCAAATCTATGGGCTGCAGGTCCTGCATAAGGATTTTTTGAAGGTCTTGCTGTGTGGACAGCACAGAGGCCATTAACGTTGTAAGCTTTCTTCTTGTCATGCCAGCTCAAATTGTGCCCAGAAAGCTTCATAGTAACAGTATTCATTACTGTGATATGAGCAGAATGATCTGCAGAGATGAAGGAGATGAGGCATTTTACTCTTAATTAGAATGCATTACTGCTGTGTAGTTTATTGCCTACCACATAATATTTATTCCTTTGCCACTGATAGTTACGCTAAGCTCATTTACACAACAGGTATATATCAAAGCTATGTGCTTTGATTTGGGGAAATCTCCACTTTGGGCCAAGGTGGTAGGCAGGTACCCTCAAAGAATACTTACGGTATTATCCTGCATGGACTTGTCATCTGTAAATTTTTTTTTTTTAAGAAAACATTCACTGTCAAAATTAACAGATAATTAACTGTTATTGCAATCTGCCAAACCTGAAGAAGTGTGCTCCTGAGTTGACAAATGTAAAACTGTCCTTTTCTTGCTAAATTTACCTGTAGGTTCAGGAACTTGCTCTGGTGTTCCCACATCAGCATCCCGAAGAAGTCAACAGTCCAGAAAGTGCCACCATGTTTTTCAACTTTATGTATGATGGTAGAACTGATTTTATTCTATTAGACTTAACTGCAGGAGTTGAAATTCTGATTTACAACCACCTCAGTTTTTTCTGCTGCTAGAAGGTTTTGTGTGACAAATAAGGCAGATGGTGCGATATGATAACAACTGTCTGATCTTAACCTAGTGCTTGCTTGTCTCTCTGAGAGTCATCACTCTTCAAGCTTCAAGTTCTGTTGTAAGGATGGAGAACCAGGTTGACTGTCAGCCTGAGCCTGTTTAACCTCGAGTTCTTGAAGAGCTGCTTTGATAAGACCCTTTATATTGACCTTATCTGATAACTCAGGGATATCAGTCTTCCCTTCTTTCATCTATCACTCATTAAGTCCAGTAAGACTCAGTGCCTCCCAGTCAGCACCAGACTCCCTGCTGCTGGCTGGTTACCTGAGTGTCTGAAATATGAAATATGCTGGGGTACACTGCTGTCTCCTTTTCTCCCAGCACACTGTTTCCTCAGCATCACCTAAGTTAAACGTCCATGTCACTTGTTTCTAAGGTAAAGGTATTAGTTGTGGTTGAAAATCTGAGACATTGTGTAATGAAATTCTGAGTAGGAAAGAAATGCTGCACTGCATCCAGTGGCAGGGGGCTTAGAAACAATAGCATTTGTAAATGGCATTTCACATCATTGTGCTAAAAAGGAGCAATGAAGAGCATGCAAATGCAACACTGGGGAGTTCAGTGCAAACCTGTGTAATGCCACGCTTCTGTGCTTCACTTCCAAAAATTAACCTCCTCAAAAAGGTGTAATTGATGCATTTCCTTAATAGACAATGCAGATCTTAATCCATTCTAAATTAACATTGGAGTGAAAAAACAACTAAGCAACCAGTTTATTAAACTTATCATTCTCAAAAAAAACAAGGTTTTTTTAAGCAATTTTGCCTGGAAATACCAGCCTTGTGGGTTTTTTAAAACTAAAAATGCTATGCAATATTTTCTTTCAAGTCCAGAAGGTTTCCTTTGACCAGAATTTAACCAACTTTGAATACTTAAATGCATGGGTTATTTTTTAGAAATCAAAAACTTCTACCAGCCAGAAAATACTTTCTGTGTGAAATACAAAACACTAATAAAGATACAAAGGAAGATACCACCATTATACCAGCATTATGACCAACCCGTTGCTCTGAAGGGGCAGTTACATTTGTGTGTCAGGGCCCACCTGCACTGATAGTCTCTGTGCCCACTCCCCCCGAGGGATTTATAGTTGCAGGCTGCTCTTGCCTTGCGCTGGCAGATCCTTGGGTGTTCATGTTGCTGTGGGGGTTGCTCGCTGTGCCTCCCCAGCCTCCACACACAGTCATAAGGATGATCATCCAGTCATAGCAGTAATAGGTACTGGGATATTCCAACTTTCTTTTTCTCAGGCTCACAGCTTGGACATAACTGTGCTGTTCCAGCTGCTCCTGGTCTGATTCCTACGGTATGCTGGCTTTTGGAAGATGTCCAAAACACGGGGCTTCTGGAAACCCTTGGCTACCTACAAGAATGTGGGGAGATGTGGTCCATAATCCAAATGCTGGTACACACTTAGGAACAAATGGAGAAAGCTGCAACTTTATTATGGTCTTTAGACACCTAGACTACATCACATAGATTGTATTGCAGTGATACACAAAGTAAATCTACATGTGATGAGTAAGTTGCTTCTGCTGTCTGATCACACCTGTGCACAGCGCTTCCCTATACTGGAATATCTTTTCCACAGGAAAGAGCTATAGCAAACAGTAATGTCATTGGCTGTATCAGAACTCCAGCTGGGAATCTAAGTTGTGGTTTCCAGAACATGTATGTGCAGGTGCATAGACATTTCTCCTCCTTCCCATAGCCCTGTTTTTGCCTGGTTTCTTAACTACTAAGCTCAAGCAAAATACAGATTTTCTTAAAAAGCAATTTCAAGCCTTTTTTGTTTTAACAGGCATACAAATTCTAAATTTACAGAAGTGACCACCACGGCATCTAACAACGTAGTTTTGTTTTCTTTCTGCTTGCATATACATCTGGAAAAAAATTGCCATATTTAATTTCACCTGAAAAACAGCCAAGTTGTATATTTCTCCTTCTCATTGGATGCAGACATTTTGTGTTGTTCATTTTGCCAATTTGCCAAAACTGTTTAATTACTGAAAAAAATTGAAATCACATAACATTGAAAGCATCATTCTGAGTTGTAGCTTTATTTCAGAAGATGAGAAAAAAACAATGCAATTCCTAATATTCTTATCCTAAAATCCACTGGGCTGGTTCATAGTGAGGAAGCAGAGAGTCTTTGAGCATTCCTGGTAAGTTATGATTTCCCTGTGCTATGCCAAAAAGCTTTCTGCTTCACCACAAACATCATTTAAGTTCTCTGTAGGGGTAGTGCATTCTTCTCACAGAGAAGGAGGATGGTGAGAACCTCTGCTTCTGTAACAATAATCCATGTAGCAATGAGTGGGGGAAGAGTAAAGTGGGTATGTGTAAAGGTGCAACACATGCAAGTGAAAATGTGGTTGGCATCTGAGGGTAATATCCCAGTGACCTGAGCAAAGCTGATGTGCCAGAGGTCACTAGTGTGCCTAAAAATGGGTTGGCTATCTCATGAGCTGCCTAAAAGTGACATGCTTCAGGTGTTTCAGTTTCTGCTGCTCCACCTGAGCACATTCTGGTGAGGAGAATGATTTGCTCCCAGGGCACAGCTGGCTTCTAACCAGGGGTTTTCCTGAGAATTGCTCCATGGCTGTGTTATAAATGAGAACGTGATCCAGCCGAATTAATAATTGATAACGCCAGATTAATAGAAAAAAAAATTTGTTTTCGTGACTGAGATTCGGCCACGATAGCCTCGATCAAAAAATGGAATAGCGCCGAGCCCGGGTGTCAGCGCGGGTGAACACAGACTCAATACGTATAGAGTCTCCTCCTGTTTGGATGTGGTCCTCGGCTGAGTGGCTATATACGGTTTATTTGGCCGCTGGCAACAGTCTATTCATCCCTTTCAGTACTTCATATGTAAGTGTCCCTTCTTTTTCTTGTCTAAAACTGGACAACGGGTTTCGGGGAAGCGATAAATGTCGAGGGCAGCCTTCCCTGAATGCTGTGAATGGTTTTCCTGGTTGGTGATGAATATTGTAAATCAGTTTTCCGGACCCCGCGTATTGGGATGTAGGAATTTGATGGTTAGCTTATCTTGCTGGGGGGGGGGATGGCGGGGCTGGCGATGGGCGTTAATGTTCGGAGATATCTCCGTCTGGTGATATCCATCTTGAATCCGAGCCAGGGCATATCTGGATATCGAACGACCCAACCCTGCCCAAAGTTCCCTTCTTTTATTCTGCTAATGAGGCAATTTCTGTAGCCTGCCAGCTGTGGCAGGAGTTGGATTCCTCTGAACCAGATCGGGTTAGCATTTTGATTTTTATATTTAACTGTGCAATATCTTTATGATCATTTTATTAAACAAGACGAATTAACTATCCAGCCTGAATTACCGCCTATATCTATAGCAGTTGCAAGTTCTAAGCCAGTGCTTTCCTTCCGTCTTTGCTCCCTGGCATCTCAGAGGTTTAAGTCAGTTCTTGGGTACTCCTTGGCTGTCTTTTTTCCTGTGAGGACACTCCATGCCTCTCTTCTTCCTGACTTACTAGAACTCTGTAAGTCTGTGTGCATAAAATTCCCTATACAAAGCAAGACCAAGGCATCTTGCCTTTCCCTAGTGATGCAGTGAATTCCCTGTCACTTGAAAGCCCTAAATCAGAATTAGCATATCTTCAAAGAGGCCTCCTGCCAAAAGGAAGATTTTGAGGCAGGAATTACTACTGATAGAAGATTTCTGCTCAATAAATCAACACAGCCTTCTCTGATTTCAGAATTTGTATTTGATGGATAAACCTTATTCTAAATGCACTGATAGTTTGAGAGTGACAATTCTTTCCATGTAGTAACATCTGCACATTGCTTTGCTATTAGTCTGCGTAATGTTTGCCAGCAACACAGCAGGGAAGTTCAAGCCTTTCTGGTGATTAATTTTTACTGAAAAAGCCAAGGCACACATCCCAGAGCTCTAGGGTGCTCTAACTGATTGGAAAGCCATTACAGAGCTCTGTTGTTTTCTTCAGTGCAGAGGCTGGATTTATTCACAACAGCACTGGCTGACATTAACAGATCTGCACAGAGCAGTGAATTAATGGTGCTTCCCATGCAGTGACTGCTTGTTGCTATCGCAGACATGCTGACTTGTGGTACAGCCCCCTCATGCTCTTCCACCATGCCCATACATCACCTTCACCAGTCCCTCTTTGTAAAGACAGCTGCATTTTTAAATTAAACCTCAGATTCTCCTCATGTTTTGAGTTGATTTTTCACATGTGGAAATTAAGCAAAGCCTGACCAGATAGCTTCTTGCAATTGTATAAGAGGTCTGGAACAGAAATAGAAGATGACTGCAGTTTTGCTGAGTTCTCACTATGCTGTGATCCTTGTGCTCCCATATCTTAACCACATTCTTTGGGAAGCTGACTGTGTTTCAAAGTTAAACACACCAGTGATTTTCCGCTGCCTGTTGGCTGGTCATGCTGTTTTCCTGATCATTGTTCAGTCCTTGAGTCTCTGCAGCTTCTGGGGAAAGGAACTACAAATCAGAGAAGGTGTGCTGAGCCTCCAGCCCCAGTCCTGGCTTGAGGAGTCCTCAGCTGAAGTTGGGACTTTCGCTGCTGCCACAAAGCATGAGCATCAGCCACATCAGTGCCTGAACTGTGCTGGGGTCCTCTCAGATGCCCACAAACTAGTGTCCTTTGCAGTTTAATAACCATCTTGTGAGAGACGGAATAAAGAATTTTTGTAAAGTTTAATAAGGGATAAAATAAGAGACAAAAATCCAGCACTTGGGTGTTCCTGGCCGCCAGCCAAAGAACACACAGGTGTATACAGACAGTGTTATCTTTATACGGTTACATCGCTGAGATACATGCATATTCATGTGTTTCATACATTATTCAAACATTCTTTCGAACTTTCAGAAGTTTTGAGAACTCCTTTGTTTGACTTCTTCACACTCTGGCTTATCTGCATGACATCCTGGGTGTCAGGTCAAAATATTTTTTTTTCTTCTTGTGTCTCCATCCTGCTGTTTCACATCCTCTGATAAGAATTTAGTATGTCCTCCTTAAATTTAACATGGTGTTCTCTAATTGTCCTCCAGTGCTCTGGTTCTTGTCACAGTTATCACTTAGACAGGTCGGGCAGTGTATGGCCTTACACTGTTCTCCTTGTTACACAAAAGCCTTTTCACATATAGTACAATAGTGTACAATAGTATAATACATTCATCACACTATTATTTCCATAAGCGATACATAGATATTATATTCATTACACTACTATTTCTATGAGCAATACAGTGCATACTTAAGATGGTGGATTATATTATATTAACAAGCAGCTAAAAAGAGCTACTTGAGCTCAAAGAGCTAAAATTGGTACTATTTCTATATACTTATAATTACTAACAACATGCAAAAGCTAATACATAAATGCAAAAGCCAATATTATCTGGTCGTTTTTCACAATCTGGTTGACAGAATTAATCTTGTAAGAGTGGTAAGTACCTTGTCTCTAGCTGAGTATATGCAGTTTTTGGAGCACCATTAAAAGCAAAGTACATATCTGGTTTTTATTAATTGTCCTGCTGTGGTAACCATCTCTTCAGTTCCTAATATAACACCAAATTATGTAATGCTGATTCGTCATATGATCCACTTCCTGAAGCATCAACCCTGTTTGCATACATGAGGAAAGAGGAAAGGATTTTACATCCTGCAATCCATCCAAGTTTCCCTGGCAGATGTTGCTACCTTATCTACATGAACGTACCCTTATTCAGGATAATAGCTTTCAGTTGTACTGAATTCCTAAAGTAAGAGCAGTTAAGACGAGAAATAGAGTTTAAAATAGTTATATTAAATAATTAAATGCACACACACACATGCAGGAGGACACAAAGCAGTCAAGACCAGGGTCTTTCCACAGAGTCCTTAACTTCTACTTTTCATAGCTTTGCAGAAGTAATTCCTATCTGTGCAGACAATTCATGTCGCTACAGATTAGTGTCCACAAAGGAGACAGAGGAGTCCTGTGAAAGTACAGACTTTCCCATCCATCTACAACACATCTCCTTAATATGTAGCCTTCCTGTAGAACATACACGATCATTAAAATTAGCTTTAAGTCCGCCCCAGGCAGAAAAGGTACTATTCGTAACTCTGTTAAGTCTTTGTTCTTCACAAAGTTCAGGAGTTTAGCACGACCTCAGCGGAGCAGCAGTCTGTGTCAATTAGTAAAGCTTTCCAAAATTAATGGGTTCTCTTGTTATTTCCTTATCTACCAATCCCTGGCCTTATCTACAAGCAGATTCACGCAGAGTGTTTGTAAAGACACATTCATCGGATATGATGAGTCCTGTCATATCTGAATTTGGCTCTGCAAGTTCCTATTGTCACATGGGAAGCTGAAAAATCCTTGTGTTATAAATGACCATATAATATTGCCTTTCACATTTATGTGTTAGCTTTTGCATGTTGTTATTGGTCACAAGGATTTAGATATGGTCCAATTTATAACTCCTTTTAGCTGCTTGTTTATATAACGTAATCTCAGTTTAAGTGTGCAATATATAGATCATATAAATAGTAGTGTAATGAATATAATATCCTATATAGCTTATCGAAATAGTGGCATGATGAATGTATTATACTGTAGACCTTAGCAAAACATAAGATGTTAAAAGGCTTTTGTGTGCTAAGAGAACAGTATAAAGCAATCCACTGACTGACCTCTCCAAGTGATAAGGTAACAGTGACACAAACCAGAGCGCAGGAGAAGCCTTGGAGAAGAGCTCGTTAACTCCTCTTATCAGAGAAGTGTGAAACAACGGGGATGAAACCACGGGAAGGAATAAAATGTATTGACTGGATCTACAGGATGACATGCAGATAAGTCAGGATGTGAAGCCAAAACAAAAAGGAGTCCCTGGGACGTCAAAAGCTCTCAGGAATGTTTGAATAATACATAAGCTAACGAACATGCATATAACCCCAGCACTGCAACCGCATACAGAGACGATGATTTTAAGCTACCTCTCTGCTCTTTGGCCGTTCGCCAAAAGCACTCCAGAACCTGTCCTTCTTTTACCCTTTATAAAACTTTTTAAAATCCTAGAGAGTGAACTCTGTTTTTCACACTTGGCTACTGCCATCATCGTACTGCGCATGATTCTTAGCGACTGAGGCTGGAGAGTGTATTTCGGAAACACTGAGGAAAGGTCTCAGCTCCTGCTAGGAAAGCACGGCCTTAAGCTGTCTTTGGAACAAACGCGGCTTTTCCACGCAGGAACGGGCTCGTGTGCCGGCCGTGCGGTGCGCCAGCGCAGTTTGCACCGGGGTTGGTGCACTACAGCGTTAAACTTCAATTTGATGCTCGGCCTCGTAAGATCCCCGCGTTTAAATGTCCTATTCACTGAATTTATTAGATGCCAGCTATTCAAAACCAGGTGTTTTAGTGAGTATATTAGCAGGCAAATGATCTCCGCAGTGTCGTTGCGAGCGGGACAGCCTGCCGAGGATGGTCCCGCTCGGATCCACCCTCCGTATCGCAGAGGCCGCCGCTCCTCCTGGCTCGGGGAGCGGGCTAGCGAAGCTCACACGCGGGCTGACGACAGCGGAAGCCGGGTGGCGGGGCCGGCAGCCGGGCAGAGGCGGTGCCGCTCCGCCCGCGGCGCCCCGCTCTGCCCTGCCCATCCCATCCCAGGACATCCCAGCCCNCGGGCTCTCCGGGCCATCGGGCGGTACGGGAAAAGCAGCCCTCGCAGCGGGCGGGGGTGCCTGTGCAGGCTCTCCGAGTGCCCACAGTGGTGTTTCGGCCAGTTTGCTGGGTGGGTTCCCCTCGTGTCNGACAGCGGAAGCCGGGTGGCGGGGCCGGCAGCCGGGCAGAGGCGGTGCCGCTCCGCCCGCGGCGCCCCGCTCTGCCCTGCCCATCCCATCCCAGGACATCCCAGCCCTGCCCAGCCCAGGACCTCCCAGTCCTGTGCGCTCCTGCATGCGGGAGCGGCGGGAGAGCCGCGTCTGTCCGCTCCGCCAGCATGTCCGCCCGCTGCTGCGCCGGCCAGGTAGGGTCGGGGGCGCGGGGAGCGGCAGGTNAGGCTGGACGCAGGCTGTCCCGAGGTGCGTGCGGACAGGCGGGAGCCGCTCCGCGCTCCCGCAGCAGGGCAGCGGCGTGCGGGTGGAAGCGCTGACATGGAGAGAGGCCTTCCCAAAGCCCTGCACCGCAAGGAGCGATTCCCAAGGGGTCAAAAGATCCTTTAGAACTACTGGGAGAAGAGGTAGTAGCCACGGGCTGCAGGTGGTGGGCAGATGAGGCCACATGGTATAAGAATTGGAATGCACATAACTAATCTCGTAGCCACTGGCTGCCTGTCAGTCCTCAAACCCTTTCACAAACTCCTTTAAATTCGGATTGTGGAAGGTTTCAGCATATTCAGGTGCTGGCAGAGGAAGTGAGAGTTGAGAGCAAGTGGTGATGGAAGGCGGTGCAGGACCTACACTGTTCAGTATCCGTGGAGTGGGGATTCAGAACTCCTCATCTTAACATGGTGCACCTGTTTTCCTATTTAAATCAATTCCATAGATGAAAGATCATGATTTAGAGGAGATAGGCAGTAGTGAGGCCCTTTCCAGATCTCCTCCTTGGTTGCACCTGAAGGGAAGGACTCCTGTTCCTAATAGTGGTCAGTCTGGTGTGATGTTAGACATCTTCCCCAGGCACTTTATTTTGTGCTTTATTTTCATAAAACTAATCTCTGTTTCTGCAGTAGAAACCCATTACTAGTACTGTCTGCAGCAGACTAGCCAGCATGCTTATTCATGTTGTTTTACATATTTAAACACTTTACAGTCCTAATTCTATTGATATCTCTTTTCCTTTGCTCACTCTGCCCACCCTTAGAATCTGATTATTCTCTTGCTCTTGTGTGAACCACCTGGGAAAAATCTTAGATCTTTCCTGCAGTTTGAAATCCTGGGCTAGATTTGGTCTTTTGTCTGTGGTTCTTTCAATCTTCAGTGGGACAGAAGGATTACAGAGCGTGCATCCACTTGCTTGCCCTCTGGGAGCTGCCCTGAGCCTCTCCACACAGTCCTGTAGACCTGGGGGACAGCAGTAATTACATTTGCTAATACTCTTCTTAATGTGGGGGCCTCCCTGGCTACTGCTTCACAACCATTTTGTCAGCGTGTGAAGCAAGTTGTGGAGCAGCTCAACGAAGTGCAGTTAGTAGGTGCTGTTACTACTGTGGTTCGTGGCTTTTTGCATTTTCCTTGTGCTTTTTTTTTTGGTGTAGGTCCTGGAGAAGTAACTTAAATTACCCAGAGGATGAAACTGTTGTGATGCTCAGTGGTGAATGGCATGGCTTTAGTGTAACCAACCTTTGGGACATTCTTAAAGCCTCTGTCCCTATCCCATGTAGTAGTCCCTGATAGTAATGTGTTTCATATGTCACTTTGGAGTCTGTAAATAAACTGAACTCCTTAGTGTTGTTGAAGATAAAGCAAAAGCCCTAAGGTGGATTTAGTCATAGTGCCAGAAATCTCTGGGGAGATTTATTCTGCTTATTCAAGCACTACTTTTGATGTAAGACTTATATATGCTAAAGACGACATATTGCTGGAGTTACACCAGCAAACATAGTGTAGATAACCTTTTTATAGGGTAAGATAATAAACAGTATAGCATGCAGTCACATTTTTGAAATGCAAAATGGTCTTTGCCTTTTTTACTTGATTTATTCCAACATTGGTGAGGGCATGTTTGTGTAACACGATTAATACACAAGAAAAACAAAAGGGATAGAAGTTCTTCATTCTGTCTCATCCAAGCTTCCTCAGGAATTTTGTGGGTACTGTTAATCAAGCTGGAAAATCAAGAAGGAATTTGGCGTCTCCTTCAATGTTTCTCTGAAGATGAAGTTAACCCTTCGTCCAGAAAGAGAGATTAAGTGCTTGAGGAAAGATGAAACTTTTATGAGAGCTATACAAAACAGCTCTCGTGTTAGGTCCCTGATTTTTTCCTAAAATATAGTAGTTTAATGTGTTTGATGTCTTGTAGTGTGAGGATTTTTTTGTGGCAAGTACTTTTGCCTTGTTAATATCTTGTGCATGCCTCTGTCTGTGGATCTGCTTTCCTAGAACTGACTGAGAACTTTGGTATTGTCTTTCTGAGCTATTTAAGTGCAGTTGCCGTTTGTGTGGTAATTGCCGTTTGTCTGTAGCTGATACCAAAATTTTATTGTGAGTTAACATGACAATTAATTTTCACTCCAAAGATTTTTCCTGGTGTGAAGTAGATGATGAGTGATTGGTGCTTTTTTGAGTCAAACCACGCTAAATGTCTAGTTTATGGTGCCTGTCAGAATGAATGTGTTCAGGTTTTGCAGCCCAGATTCCTGTTATTACAGCATATAATGGCAAGCTGCCAGACTTCAGTGTACTTTGGTTATGCTGATTTTGCATTTGCAAAATTATTTAAAATTATCTTAATGGACATTACTGTGTGACTTGCATCCTTGCCAAGTAGACCCTGGAATCTTTCTTTGAAGGAGCTTGGCCTTATAAACTTTAATTTCTGCAGTTGTTTTTTATTGGGCAATGTACAACCTTGCTTTGAAGACAATTGTGATATTTGTGTTTCTGAGCTGTAATAAGCTTGCTAAATGTTTCTTCTTTTGCTCGTGTCTTGTTGATAGACCTATTTTTAGAAGGCAGTGAGAATACAGTTCGGCTTGGGCCTTCACAGTGCTTTTGATTACATAAAAACTCTACTTAAATTGACAGGAAACAGGATTTTAAATTTGGCTTTTCTTCACTAGTGATTCTCAAGAGAATAAAGTTGAGATCATGGTTAAAGAAAGCAGCTGTTGCAGAAAATCTTTATTACAATGAATATGTTTTTTCCAGAGTTAAATAAATGTAATTTAGATCGTTAACATTCATTTTGGGTGGATGGTATGTTGTAGCTGTTCAAGAAGATGAATTTTTCAGTTAGAACTGGTAGCTATTCAGGCTTATGAAGCCCTTTTTGTAGGTCTGTTAAATCTTGAGAGATGTCCTTAATAGTGTTCTGCACTTAGAAATCATGTAATGTAGTAAATAAAAGATGTGCCACTAGTTAGAATATCAGGTTTTCATTTTCTACCCAGAATTCTAATTCTGATGGGGTTTTCTTAAAGGAAAAAAAAAGGGGTAAAAACAGTGCTGCTATATTTTTAAGGTTGACCTTGGCCCAGCTTTTGGGGAAAGGAGGGAGATCCCTGTGCACTCTGGGACTGCCTGCCTCTCTGGGGTTGCCTCTTTGCACCTGCAGACTGAGAAGGGGGCTTACAGTCCTGTCCCCATGGTCTCCTCTTTTCATTACATGGTCAAAAGGGTGGTTCTGTCATCCTCATCCAGATTCGTGTCCTCTGAGGTCACAGGAGCATTGCAGGACGTGTGTGTAGTGTGGTGTACCACAGTACTGTGGGATGGTGCTGGTGGTGTTCCTGGCTTCACTCCACACGGTGCTCCCAAAAATACCATCTCTGGTTCTGCAAATGGTCGTTCTAGGTAACAGGGGTTTGTTTAGTGTGTTTCACCTGAACATTTAGCTGCAGGTATTTCCACACCTCTGCCACTGCTGTTATTAACTGTGATAGAAGGTGAAACTAGCTGTCTGAGGTCAGATGTAGAATATTGTAGTGTACTCCAGTATGTTAGGAAAAAAAGCCTGGTGGAGGACTGTTTTCCCTGTTTGCAGAAACATGGAGTTTTTGCTTTAAATAAATAGTTTCCTGAACAATTGAATTAGCAGAGCCTGATTTCCTGCATCTTTGTCCATTGAGGTTGGTATCTCACGCTGATTCCCTTTCTAATAAATACGAAGTTGCATCGCAACCTTTTCCTTGCTTAGGGTTGAGAGGTCTTTTTTTCTCCACTAAAACTTTTGCCTGTTTTCAAGGAAACTTTAAAAACTTATCTTTGAGGCTTCATCTGCCTGCCGTAGCAGGATAAAATTTACTGCTGGATTCAAAAGTGATCAAAAAGGGAAGGAAAAGTGACCAAAAGATGGGGAGATCCTGTAAGTGTTTTACCATTTGACATTGCATTTCTAGGCTGGAATCCTTTCCCTGTCACTGCATAAGAGGGAGAAGACAGTCTGTCTCATTCCTGCCTGATTTCCAATTGCTTCCTATTTTCTTAGACTTTTTCTCTTGCATCCCATGAGTTGGTTGTATTGTGGGTTTAAAGAAATGCCTTAAATACCCCTAGCTCTAGAACTGTGGAGTAAAGGCAGTGTAAGAGCAGGGCCTTCACTTTTGAAGGCAAGGGAGTATTTTTCTGCCAAAGCACCTAAATACTGCTGCTGGTCTTATTTTAGTTTTTGCAAGTGTGGTTGTTCCAGGCTATGTTTCTCCTGTTACTGGAACTTTCATCGCAATGGAAGCACTCGCAGTTGTGGGTACGAAACATACTTAATTCAGGGATGAAAGCCTGGGCTGTGACTACGGTAGAAGCTGTAGGACTTGTTGGAGCTAGTGGCTGCTCTCATCCCAAACACGTGCTGAGGTTGGATGGCGTTCTCAGGTTAGTCATGTGAAGATGCTTGGTCCTTAGGTTCCTTCCTGTGTCCTTCTCAAGGACCCCAGTCAATGGTGCTTCCATTTCTTTCTCAACTGTGCAGGCCCTAATAGATCTTATCATTTTAAATGCCTGGCCTCCAAATGTTTAGGCTGCTGCTGACCATTCTGTCGATGGAATTTGACCTGCTGACTTGTTCAAGTCATCCAGGAGATAAGCTTCAGCATCAGCGTGAGGCAGTGAGGCACTGAGCCACCCAGAGCTGTGGGGTGTTGGGTGTACCCGTGATGGCATGTGGGAGGAGGTGGCTCTGTGCCCGTTTTGAAGGGAGACCTACACAGCAGCGATCTCATCATCATTTTAATTAGTGGTAGCTACACAGGAACTAGTGTTTGCGGTTTAGTAATTGGATTTTCCCGCAATTAAAGATGGTGTGTGCTCAGGTATTTTAACATATAAATGTTAACAGTCTGAACACGTACAGTTTTGCTCTTCCTTCTGTCCAGTGGCACTGATCCAAAATACATCAACCTGTACTGGTATAAAACTCTGGTACTGAGTTTTAACGGGATGTTCATGTTTCTGTTTCTGTTTCTTCACGTTTCTTCATGTTTTCTGAAAAGACCTGTCTCAAGGGTTTTTCTCTTGGGTTATTACAGTCACTGGCAAAACAGTGATTCAGGAGTACTTTCTATATCAAGAAGGTGTAGGCATTATATTTAAAAACGCTCACCAAGAAGCAATGTCAGGATGTGAGCAGGGTCCACTTTGAACTTGCCGGTCAGGACCTTGGTGTAAACTGAAGCATCTTTGAACAATGCTTTGAACAAGTAGGTTTTTTTAATATGAAGGGATGAGCAAGAGTTAAGGCTTTGTACACGTTTATGGGCTTTTGTCACTTTGTACAAAGTGTTAATGTCTTTTTTTGTTTTTCTTTTTTTTTTTAAACTCCCCACCCCAAAGTCCTCTTGAACTCAGTACTGAAACCATCTTTTAAAGACACAGCATGTTTGTGGAACAGCTCAAAGCTGTCCATTCATAAAGCAAAGCAGCTGTTCCAGCTATGTGCTTTTAAGTCAATGCATATGAAAGTTTTGTTTTAATGCTTCTTCACTCCAGTGGTACATGGACTTAGGCAGTTATTGTCCTGCATTTTGTTCTCTCTGCCTGGTGATGTACCACGTTATACCATGTGCCATCCTACCTCTAGAGTCCTGGTTTTGAACATCAGAGCTAACCTGGAGAAAATCTGCTCTCTGTATGAAGTGATGGCCCCAGTTGTGAGACTTTCCCACTGCTGACTTCTCTTTCATCTTTCAGTTGCTCAGTGATTATCTCCTCTGCTGAGAAAGTGTGAGAAGTGGCTGCAGCATGAGCTTAAACTACCTGCAGATGATAAAACTGTGAAATACAAAATTATAGGAAAGGACAGCTGAACCTGTCACCCAGAAGAGGTTGCTGTCAGTGAAGAATGTCCAGGGATCAATGCAAAGAAGATTCAGGATTAGGTCTGGCTTGAGAGGATATTTAAAACTGCTCCCAGAAGCACACAGGTGGATGAAACGACTGGTGGAGCGAAGACCACTATTGAAGCAGATGTAACCTGGATGGCATGACACCACTGTAAATAAAATACAACTTTTTAAGCACAACCATGTAGCTGGTTGCCCACCTTGTGTGTGGCAAGGCTGAGCCCACCCCCTTTGTGGCTGTATGCTGGAGAGAGGAGTCAGGTGACTTGCTGGACTGTTTGCAGTTGGACTACCGTGGTTTTGTAGGAGGGACTGGGCAAATTTGAATTTTTTTCAGGAAAAAAGACCCTGAACAGCTTAGGTGCTGGGAGGAAAAGTTTTAAAGCTTTCAAATGAGACCGAGGATAAATGTTTTGGTTTCCTTCTTTGATAAGCAGGGAGAAAAGACTAGGAAATTAAAAGGCTGTCTAAGCTAGTAAAGAAAGCCTCACCAGGAACCAGTGCCTGGAGAACTGTAGCAGGCAAATTAGAAGGTGGGGTGTTTTTTTTCTATTTTCAGTGTCAGATTTAAGTAAGTACAGAGATGGACAGTCTTCCTCATACTGCTGTCAAATCCAGATGGTCTATCCTAATGGAGAATAGCTCAGAAGAGAAGGTGGGTTATATGATACACTGTGAGGCTCAGGTCAGACTAAACAATTGACTTGATTTTTCCAAAATCATCAGGAAAAGAACAGTTGAGCAGACTTGAATTTAGACATTTTGCAGTGATGTTATTTTCTAATGCTGAGCTGAGTCATCACTTAGTAATGTTTGCGCAGCAAGACAGAAGCAAGTCGCCCTCAGTCCAGCTTAACTTCAGCTCTGCTGGTGCCTGGCAGTGGCTCACCCACGGTTTAACTCTCAGAGTAGCTTTCTTGCCTAGGTTTCGAGCTGCTTGGTGCTGCTTGGCAGTTCTGCCCTGTGGTAGCTGAGGGCAGGAAAGCCTCACCAGAGAGCACGACATAGGCAGTGTCTGGGCTGGTGTGACTTTTCTCTGAAATCTGTTTCAATTTTGCACAGTTTGCAGTGTGAGATGTGCTCCTCAAAATAGGTCATCAGTTGATTAACTGGTATGTTGGTTCACAAAGCCTCTTGGCTTAAGTCACGTGGTATTCTGAATATTAAATAACAAGCAGTGGAAAGCCAGTTAAGTCAGACAAAGGACAAAATAAAGCCTCCTTTTTGGTGAGTTTAGTTACTTCAGAGGGACAAACAGCTGTGTAATCATGTGACCCGTTGAAGAAGCTTTTGGAAAATGTATATGCATAACACCACTAGGTTTTCAGTAATAGTCTGAGACAAGCTCCTAACACTCAAGACACCTGGCATCAGACATCTCTTGTTTTCATGAACCAGTGCACTAATTAAATACTTGCTTCTAGATGCTCTTTCCTGAAACCAGAAGTCCAAGCAAGGGCAGGTGTGTGGCCACTTCAGGATCTTTTCCACGCAGGGCTGGCTGCATTGCCTGTCCAGCCTGCTTGGATGCTGCCTGTAGCTGAGAGAGTAGATGTCTGGATGTTTTTGATAGACGCTGCTGTTAACAGCTCAGTGACTGCATTATCTGCAAATCTTATGGCCCAGATGATGCTAGTAGTCAAGTAATCAAAAAGTGCATGAAAAACTAAGCTGCTCTAGGCCCCCACGAAAAGAAGCTTCAGCAAGGCACATTCCTGTGCTCTGTGGACAGGCTGGAAAGGCACACATTCTCCCCCAATGCTCTCACCAGGCTGTCAGTTAGGAAGGAAGAAATGAAAAGCTGCTAAGTCTTTGTTTCATTAAAGAATGCAGGTTTTTTTCCCCCATTGTGCTCTTATCCCCTTCGATTTTTACCATTTCTGCTGAAGTCTCCCAAAAGGAAATTCTTTGTTGTGATAAGCTTGATACTTGCCTATGGTTTGTATAATTTAAAAATACCACAGACTATTTTGGGCAGTGATCCTGAAACTCTTCACTTTAATGACTACACAAAGTATTTTCTAAAGCCTTCGAGATCTTTTTGGAAACTTACGTGGAAAATACACTCTTAAAAATCTCACTCTCTCTATAAAAGCAGCAGGCAAGATAGTTTCTTTTACTTTTCAGTCTCGTATGTAAACAGTTACATGTGCTTAACATTACTCTCATACCCCATTCCACTGATTTATCAGATTGCATCACAGTTTGCAAGAATCAAGACTTGAGTGTGTGGCAGATGTTAAGAGTGTGTTGGTGGAGTATTTATTGTAGGGAACCGATAGTTTGTGCACAAGTTGGTAAGCCTGCTTTTACCCTGTTTTGTTAACCTATCTAACTCTTGTTAACCATAGGTGCTCCCCAAGGCTGATGTAAGATGGAACTGCTCAATATGTCTGGGCCTGCCGGTACTTGGAAAAGTGGTTTGCACCAACTAGGGCTGTTACATGTCTGCTTACTTCTGCTCTTTGATGGGTGAATGTCAAAATTACTGTTCCTTGCATTGGCAGGCACCTGCAGCACTCAAATTGAATGAGGTGGTAGGAAAACGCCACTGGAAACATCTGTTCAGAGGAGGGAGAAGGCGTGTAGGACAGCTGCCAAACATTCACTTCTGCTTTCCCCTCCTGCCTGTGCACTGTGCTCTCATGTGAAGTGGTAGAACTGTTGCTGCTGTTGTATAATAAATCAGCAGCTGAGAAGGGTTGATCTGTAATTTTCATAGTTTACCACTAGGTTGCTTTGTTTGGTCACGCCCAGCAGAAGAAAGAACTGTCAGGGCTCATGGGGTGCTGGAGCCGGGGTAGGAGTGAGTGAGTGGCTGGCAGAGGAGTCACAGATTAGTCTCAGTTGGAAGGGACCCACAAGGATCATTGAGTCCAGCTCTTATGTGAATGGCATATATGGGGGTCATATCCACAACTCTGGTGTCATTGGGAGAATGGCTGGGTTGAGCCTGGGGTTGGTAAGCCAGCCTGGCTACAAGAAGAAATGCCTGTGAAACTGCACTTGGAATATATTTTAACAGAAATATTTCCCACACAGCTTTCCACAGCTGCTGTTGTGAAACCAGTCAAGTCAGCCATCATCCAGGCAGTTCAAATCCTGTTGCAGTCTGTTTTCAAGCTTTCAGATTCTGGGGTCTCAGGCAAGTTGGCACTGTACTCTGTGAGCTCTCAAAGAGTAGCACTGTGGTGGGTTAGTGTGAGGGAGCTGGCTGATGGTGTTTGTGGAAAGCATAAATATTTGCCCGGTGTTTGTAATTATTGTCAGACTGTGGTGTTCACCCTGGTGAGGAGATGTAAAGCTAGAGAGAGAGCTGGGCTGGCTGTGCTTGCTGCCTGACTTGTGGGAGCCTTAGGATTGAGAAGGACTTGAAGCCAGAACCTGCTGCAGGATGACAAACTCCTGGTAGAGTGGCCTGGCTTTCAGGTGCCGTTGTGCTGGGCTCTTGGAGAATGTGGGCTTGGGGTGGTCATGAGGCTCTGAAGGAGCTCTGTACATACAGACCTGTACATAAAAGGCCTGCGTGCTGGTAGTGTTCACAGACCTTCACTGTTGGTTGGGTTGTCTCTGTCCTAAAAACTGCACAGCATCTTCCTCCTGCAGAACCCCATTCTTTGGAGGAGTTTTTAATGGTACGCTAAATCTGTAAAAGATTTTTGATATTACTTTCTTTTTTTCTCTGTCTGTTTTTTATAACGTGACAAAAATTTGTTGCTGGCTTGCAGTGGGTTTTGAGCCCCTGTGCAGACCACTGCTGCAGTCAAAAGGCAGAGGAGAAGTGAGATGGGCCATGCCTGCAGTAAAGAATGTGGCATGAGAGAATCTGTGTAGCTTACCTGCACATTGACCAAAACTTAACAGAGAACTCTTTGTATATGTGGGCTTTGAAGTCTTGTCACCCAAAGATAGTATCTTTGAAACCTCTTGGGTCAATAGGTTGTGGCCAGCATCTTAGTCTTTGGGACAGAGACTGTTCTCATTTATTTTTGGATAACACCTATTTCATTGTGGCCTACTCTGGAATGTTAGAGGTACAGTTAAAAAAAGAAAAAAAAGAAAAAAAACCCTCACAAAAAAACCCCAAACCACCAATTTGGGGCTGTGGCTGAATAGTCTAACCAACTTTCTATGGTTTCCATGGCTATTCAGAGTGCTTGAGGAGGTGCATCTGGAAAAAGATGGAAATACTGGTATTTTTCACAAATACTTCCTATTTATAGGGTATGTGCTCAGTATTAGAAACTATCATTAAAGTCAAAGTAATGTGGAAAAGTACATAAATGACTTACATATTCTGTTTAAGCACTTGTTGCTTTAAGTAGCAGCTCCAGGGACACAGGAGTAGAATAGCAGACATTGCTGGATGTAGATGAGATTTTACTGGCAGAGCTCTCTAACACCTGGAGTAGGAAAATGTTTTTCTCCTTACAAATGCCAAAGCTGCATACCTTTTTACTTCCATACTGTAGTTGTTAATGTTATGCTAAGGCAAGCAGTTCAAGTTCATTGTGGATACTTTGGATTGGGCTGATACCAAATCCTTTCATATTAAAAGGGCCTTTAGTCTTAATTTGTTTTGTTGTTAAAATTATGAATTGGGTGAATTATGCATTCCGCTATGCATTTGTTTTGAAATGTTACCCCATTTGTTTGCTGAATCAGTAACTTGCTGTAGCTTCCTTGTATCCTGGACCTGTGTTGATGCTCTAAAAGGTAATGTAATTTCACTGTCTATAAAAAATAGAATTGCCATTCACCCACTAGAGCCTTCTATTTTGAAAGTATACTCGCATGATGTGCTTTTCCACATAGTATTTTTAATTTCCAGATTAGGTGCCAACATGAGCCTATTCTGTTTATTCCCCATATCTGGAGCTCTGTGTTTTGGGCAGGATTTCTGTTCTGCAGTAGCAGCAGTTTTAGCAGCTGCATGCTTTGAGGCCCCGTTTCCTCTGGCATGAGATCCAGTGGTGAAGGGAGAGAAGAGCAGCGTGCGGGCTGGGTTGGACTGTCCCCATTTTATGTCTTCTGCAGCTGAAGAGCTGCTGTTGAGAAAGGGAAGGGCCTGTCTGCCACCCCCTTCCTGAGGGCTGAAGGCAGGGAGTATGACCTTGAATGTTGCAGAGATAGTCATGGCAAGGAGGTGATAAACTGGGAGTCTTTTCAAGAGACTTCTTCAAAATTATTTGAGGCTCTTTGAACCACCAGTGTGGTTGTGAGATTCTGTGGAGTTAGATATATGTGTCTGCAAACACACATGAAATGCCCTCCCCTTTATCAGACAAGTCCTTGATGCTGGAAGAGAAAGTGTCCTGGGAGGAAAACAGTGCATGATGCTTGGGCGCCTGAAGACACGTACAACCAATGAAGTTTGTCTGGATGACTCAAACATGGCACTTGTGGATTTCCAATCTTTTGGCAAGCCTTACACAACTGCTTGCTGAAAACAGGAGGTCCTCTGAATGTTCCCGTGGCCCTTCCATAAGCTGAGGAAACACCAGTAAGAAGCAGACGTGGTGTGCTGGAGTGCCAGCCTCTGGCAGTGCACCATACCTAGCCTCAAGGAGCCCCTGGAAAATGGGGAGTGTAGGGGTGTGAGGTTACTCTGGGTTGGCGGCAGTGAGACCTGGGAGGGCGGCTCCCTGCTCCTGGCTGCCTGCTGATGTCCAAAAATCCCTCCTATGATCATGGTTGGTGGGTTAAGCACAGACAGGAGCCGTATGGAGGTGCTGCCTATTGCAAGTAAGGGCCTAGCTATGGACAGTGCTGCCTTATGTATATAATTAAGGGCTACCTTTGTATTTTATATATGACTTTTCTAAAAGTAGAAGGCAAGGAAGGTGAATCCTGGTTCTTTGAATCCAAGTTCAATGATACTGTTGACAGCAAGAAAATAATGAACCTCAATCTAGATCCCTTTCAGGATTTATTCAGTACCTTTTTCCTTGTTGAATAAAATAATTACGTGGTCTTGCTATGTTTTGTGGACCCTCAATTGCTAGTAGAAAACTGAAATACAGAGGGAAATCTGTCTGTTGTCCTTAGCAAATCTGGGAAAGCTAGACACTGATGTGCTTAAAACATCAATGTGTGAGTTTTGATAAAGAAGACAGTCTGCTTCCACTTAAACGCTGCTCAGCTGAGAGGAGAGGACTTGAGAAATTCTGGAGTTTTGCAGGAGGTCTCCCAGCTTCCCTGTCTAACTTTTGCAATAGAAACCTTAAGATGGAGGGTTTTGCTGGGTTTTTGACTTGTGTTTTTTTGTCTTACTTTTCAGTTGGCCTGCTGCTGCGGTACTGCTGCTTGTTCCTTGTGCTGCAAATGCTGCCCCAAGATAAAACAGTCCACCAGCACCCGCTTCATGTACGCGCTTTACTTCATCCTGGTGACCATCATCTGCTGTGTCATGATGTCCACAACAGTAGCTAACGAAATGAAAACTCGTGTAAGTAACAGGGATGTGGTCACTGCTGCCCCTGGAAGAAAATGGGGCTCCTTCCACAGCTTTTTGTGTACTGAGGTGCTTCTTCAGAAGGGGCGGTCAGTTTCCTCCACCCGTCCACTTCGAAACACAGATGGGATGATTTTCCATGCTCAGTCTCTTGATTTTTCCATGCTCAGCACCTTCCTGTCACCCACTGAGTATGTTTCACAACAGGAAGAGCCAAGGCCTAGCATCCTTCCTCTCTGGTGCAGAAATCCGCTGCAGTGAACCCACCCCAGGTTTGCTGTGCAGGCAGTGTCACAAGAGGGAGAAGTATTAGGGGACTTGTTTTAGTAGAACAAATCAGTCTAACCTTGATTTTATCTCTGGTAGCTTGTGTAGCAGCAGAAGCAGCAAATTAGAAAATAACTCTTCAAGTATTGCAATTTTAGTTCTGCCTTCCTGGTGAGAGAGACTACTGCAAAGCACAATGCTGCAGAGCCTCTACAAGGGGTTTTCTTCAGTGTGTGTTGAGTCATTGTGTTCACATGGCCTCTAACCACAGCAAATATTGTTCATCTCTAATTGTCTTTTTAATTAGAGAGCTTCAAAAGCATGAAAGGAGCTGTGGCTGAAGCTAGGTTTTAAAATTCAAGTTTCTTTCAGAGTCTTAATATAACTTTCCTAAGCTAAATGCTCACCAGCCTGCTTATGCTCACACACTGGTCCTGTTGTACCACATACTTGGTTTGGCTTCATAAGCCACCCAAGTAGCACAGATCCTCTCTCTCACCCACTACAAACTACAATAATAAAACTCTGCTTTTAACTAGAGGGAACAAGGGCTGCATTGCTTCATTCTTAAAAAGGAAGATGCATCAAATGCATCATTGGGCCTGCTTTGGGGGTTGTGTATGTGCTTGTCCTGGAGGCTCAGAAGGCTTCCCTCAGTGTGAGCATCTTGTTTTGTGTGCTCCTCTCCCAAGAGAGCGAGGTTGTACAGTGAGGCCTCTTTCCTCATTGAACCAGTTGCTGAACAAGCTGATGCCCTGGTTACATTCTGCACTGGACTTATGGTTGTCTCTGAAACACTTCCCTCCAGAGCATCCCAGATGCAGAAGCTGGTGGCAGCACCCCCTCCCTGCAACACAGATGAACCACTGCATTTATAGCTAGTTTGAGGGCTTCTGTGCTCTGCTGCCTGTGACCTTTCTTTCTTCTGCTTGTACCTTCTTTGTATGTTCTGTCCTAATTTTCTTTAAAGCACTTTGCATGAGTTATTTATGTTATTTATGTTATAGTGCCACATTTTCTCCAGAAAGTTCACCAGAAGTTGATGACCACCCTGTGGGAGTGCCCAGTACAGACATGATGCTTGCCTGTGAGCCGTGACTTAAAAACTGTTCAACATGTGCGTGCTGAAATTGCTTGCCAGGAATTGCTTTGACTTACTCAATGCTTAGCTTGGCAATAAAGTGAATAACCCAAGGAACTTAAGTGTGTGGGAGACAAATTATGTGCTCATATCCAAATTTCATAAAGTTCTTTTCCATCAGTAGTGTGGTTTTAATGCAGCTTGTATCACTAACAAAAACTACTCTTTATCCAACAGAAAAGTGATTCAAGAAGCCTTCAACAACATGCTTTTCAGTGTTGCCAAATTTCTTTTCCAGTTCATAGTCTTGAAAGCTCAGTGTGGGAAGAAATGGCACAAAGAGTAGCTGTTAGTTTGAAGTGGAAAGATAATCACTCTCTTAGTTTAGAGCATTTCATGTCTTTGAATGGGAAATGGACCATCTGAAAGTAGGCTTTCTTTATCTGCTTTCTAATTTAATAATTATGTTCAGGGCTGTTAAAAGTTCAAAGACCCCTGAAGCTAATTTAACACAGTTTTAATAGAGTGCACCTTGAAAATACTTACTTAGATTAACCAGTCTCAGCTTCTCAGTGATGAGCTGTGTTTTGAAAGTGCTGTGCACTTACTGATTCCTTTGCTTTTGGCCAGGTCATGGAACACTCCCAGCTCCTGAAGCCAGACTGTAAATGAATACTTTGCATGATTTTTTTGGGACCTCACCCTCTCTTTTTTCTGAGAGAAGACAGATTTTGATTAATCAGTTTTTTTTTTTTTAATTTTGTATTTAGGTAAAGAATTTCAAACTGTAGTGCAGTCCTTTTTAGAGCTGTAATCTTGGCAAGGAACCATGTGTCTCCTTTACCAGTGTAGAGTTCAAATACTCATGCTGATCTTACATGGAAGGAATCTCTTGTTTGTCAGTGAGAGGTGTTTTTTTCTCTTTGGTTGTTGTGCTGTAAGTTCCCAAGTCCACAGTAGTAGGTTTCTGGGGAAAGAAGCAAGAGGCAGTGGAGGAACAAGGAAGAAGTTGATGGTTATTTGCAGGAAAATTTTGGATGGTAAAATGTAAGACAGATTTTGCAAGAGCAATGTTCCATATCAAGGCAAAAGATTGGGTATTCATCAATCAAGGCATGTGAGCCCAGTGTCAGGGACAGAAATACAGAAATGGCCAATATGGAGTTACACTCCATATTGTGACTTCTATACCTTGATCCATATATTATTTCTTTTTTCCTGTTAGGCTGTTTTTTTAAAAAACAGATAGAGCTTTACTCGCATGTGTTCTGTTGAAGAAAAAATTGCATTTCACAGGCTTTGAGAGAAGAACAGGGAAAGAATTGTTTTGGTCTCTCAATGTTTTGATTTTTTTTTTAAGTTAAATTTTTAATGTTAAAGCTCTTTCAAAGCTAGTGGTTTCAATCTGAAGGGTCCTCCAGGGCTGTTTCTAAACACTTCTTCCTTCCTGTTCCCCTTGGATGTGCTTTGCCGTGCTCCTGTGCTCACACGTTTCGGTGCTGACAGACCCCACTGGCCGAGATGGTTCTGTGTGCTTGCAGCTTGCACTGAGAGGAGAGCAAGTTCGGGGCAGCCTGTTTCTGTAGATGCTGCTCAAATGTTCATCATCTCTGAGGGCTTCAGCACGTGCTGGAAAATTGCCAGCTTTGCTGTGATAACATCATTGCTTGCGCAGCAGCTGAGGCCATTGGAGCGGATGCTGAGTTTCTGCAACAAAAATGCTTTGTCCTCTACGCAGGGGGCAAAGAATTTATCTTCTGCTGCTTTTAAAGGTACAAAAGTAGCTATTTCACTGTATCTTGGCAAATAACTGGTGTGTGACTTAACAGCTGTCAAAATATCCAGCAAATGGTTAGCATGGTAAAGCACATAGGGTGGGCAGCCTTCTCAGCAGCTGAACATATTTTAGAGATTCAGATTGAAAAGAAACGTTAGTCTTTTTTGTCTATTTGTGAAGCCTTGATAAATTGTTCCCAGCAGTAGACCATCCTTTCACAAAACCCTGCCCATTTTATTACACCAGTCCTGTTGCCCCCAGCATTGTGCTTGTGTGTTGTATCTGTTACGGTCTCCAAGAGTTTGATTTTATTCTTGTTTTGTTCCTTCAGGACCATGGGTCTCCTAAAAGGGCATTCAGCCCCATGGGACTGTTTCTGTGGCAGTCACTTTTTACTGCATAGTGTGGTGAATACTACATGGTGGCTAAACTCTTTGTTGCTCAGTAGGGCAAACTGAGCTATTGTTCTTGTGAATCCATCTATTTTTTCTCAGCTAGACCTGTAATGAAGTTAATACTTACAGGAGGAAAAATGTAGAGGTTCAAAATTCCCACCAAGATTTCTGTAGAAAGCTATGCAATTAAAGAAGATGCCTATTTATGGCTACCCAGAGATCTGTTTCTAAATAGCTAGTCAGTTAATCAGATCCTGTGATATTTTTGTTTTGTTGTGTTTTGTTCTGAACTTCTTGAAAGTAAAGTGAACAGATCTCGTAAAAATGTGTCTCCTTGGTGAGTACTATCATCTATGTCAAACAAATAGGTAATTTTCTCAGAAATACTTTTAGTTCAATATTATGCCATTTTCTAACCTCTCTTGATCAATGGTTATTATAAGCAAAGAACAGGAAAGCATTAACTGGTAGTCCAGTTGCTTTCCCTGGCATTGTTGTAGTCCCTTGGCTTGCCCTGGCATCACTGTGGCATTGGTAGGTCTCATAATTATTCCAGTCAATCCATTTGCTCATTTTGTATACTGGCATGTTTGCCCAGTCTGACATTTCATTGCTTTCCAAGACCTGGGAAAAGTGTTGCTGATGCTCAAGACAATTTCTCAGGAGCTTTCCAAAAACTCTTGGATGCAAGTTAGGCACAACTACTTGTTTAAAGTCCAGCTTTTTTATGCGGTGGCTCTGAGTTACTGCTGAAACAGCAACTCGGAGTGGCCCAGCTTGAATCCATTCTCATAGCACCACACAGCTGTGCTGGGACCAGTTTTCACCTCCTTGGCTGGTTCTAGCCCACCAAAGATCAGCTCCATGTGGTAGTTAGGTTTGCTACCTTAGCTCAGCAGCTCAGGTGTTGCTGTAAGCTCCTCTTTTTGAGAAAGTGCTAGGAGGGTTGTTGAGCTCCTGACTGGTTTGGATTCCTGGAACATGGATTGGAGTTGCATACCCTGCTGAGAGAGGTAGTCTTTCAGAGCCTGGTGGCTGGAAGCTGGCAGTTTACTTGTTTATCACTTGTTTGCTGCGTCTTTCCTGCGTTAACTTGTTTCCGGCTTTCTACCCAGCTGGGAATGCTGCGTGATAACAAGCACACAGACCCTGTTATTCTTTCATTGTTACGGCTTTGTGCACTGACCTGCTTGCTGAATGAAGGGGTTTCCTTTGCCACAGCTGTTGATTTGTGCATGTTGTGTCCTGCTACATGTTGGCTTCTCTATCCTCCAGTCACCTGTATGGATAGCAGCAGTCAGCTCCAGAGGGTTTAATAAGGTTGTTTAACTGGTCTTACCAGCCTCAGCTGAAGGCTGTAAGCATACAGAGAGGCCCTTTTTTCTTTGAAATGGACAGTGGTTTTCTCATAAATTCCTGTGTTTCTGTGCAGCTGAATGGCTCTGTGGCTGTGAGGAGCGGACGTCTACACAGAGGTGCCTCACAGCAGTGGGTCTTGGCCACACAGACCTGTTTTTTTTGAGCACCCAGCTTCATGTTCATGTGCTGAAACTGAAGCCAAAATGTGCAGCTGTTTGTTTTCCCCTTTGCAGGGAAAGGCCTCAAAGGCAAATATTTAATGAGTCAAGAGAGGCAGGAATATTCCATCTTTCTGTTAATTTAAAACAAAATCAGGTCAACTGGCACAACTCCCTTTCAGAAGCTGTGATAGAGAGGAGGGTGGTTGCTGCCCCTGTGACACTTGGGTGTGTTTCAGTCTGCATTTCCAGCCAGGGCAGCACAAGCCCCTGATATGTCTCATGTAAGCTAAATTGCTGAAGCAATCAGAGTCTTTTGCTGTATAGCGTGGGAAGAAGGGAGAAGGTCCCTAGGGTCCCTAGAATAAGCAGTAATGGGCAGGAATGGCATGAACCAGGAGAGCTGAAGGAAGGTGGACTTGTACCGCAAGGGATCTGTAAAGAGTTGAGTGAAGGCTCCGGAAGACTTCAGTCCCTTATGTTTTAGATTTTGTTAAATCCCCTGAACCCTGAAATCCAGGCTGAAGGGGTGTCAAAAGCCAAAGATATTAAAGGAAGCCAGTGAAAAGTCAGTGCACATAGACATGCATATGTGTGTGTGATGTCCTTTCAAACAAAAGTTTATACATAATGTGTTCTGCTTTTCAGATTCCCTTCTACAAGCAGATGTGCAAGGGTATTCAGGCAGGTGAGATGTGTGAGAAGTTGGTGGGATACTCTGCAGTGTACAAAGTCTGCTTTGGAATGGCCTGTTTCTTCTTCTTATTCTTCGTGTTCACCATCAAAATTAACAACAGCAAAAGTTGCCGAGCGTACATTCATAATGGGTGAGTTTTTGTTTGATTGCCTAATTTTCACATGTCTTTACACATTTGTGCCACGAACTTTCCACTTGGGTGTAGTACTAGACAGAAAAAAAAAAAAACAAACCCAAACCAAAAAACTTTACTTTGCTCTGTCAGAAATAATGTGGTCAAGTGAAAACTAAGCAAAATCATAATTAGTCATCAAAGGACGGGTTTTTTCTCATTATGCTTTAAATAGAGATTTCTCGTGGTACTAAAGTTGAAAATCTCTAATTCCTATTACAACCAGATGTTTTTTTAAATTTTTTTTCCTCTCATACAGATTCTGGCTTATTAAACTTATAGTTCTGGCAGCAATGTGCTCAGGAGCCTTCTTCATTCCTGATCAGGACACTTTTCTCAATGGTATGTCCTCTTGTTTTGTTATGGCGCTTCATTCTCTACTATCTTGTGAGTGATTAGAAATCTGAGAGGTCTGATCAACATGAATATTGCCTTGTTTCTTCAAGTAAAGCCTTTACAGGCCAGATGCAAAAATAGTATTTGGAGCTGTTTGGGTGGAACACTATGTGTGCAAACTACGTGGTCTTCATGTGAATGTGCAGGGAGCAGCATGTTTTTTTCCTGAGCAAGAGCAGGCCGAAGTGGTAGCTAACAATACCACTACAGCGATTCTTTAAGAATTCTTGCCAATCCGTTAGGCAATACAGAACTATAATGGTGTAGAAGGAATTGTTCACTCAAGAACACAGAGGTGCATATTAGTTTGGCTTGTGCAGGTAGCTCTGGCACAGTGCAGCAGCCATGCTGCACAATGGAAAGGTGCCAGTGCTCCAGGAGGCACAGTAACCTGCTGGGCAGTGGTGTTTGCTGCCTGCAAACTTGCAATGCCCCATAAGAATTTGGGATGTTGTTAATTTTCAGGTTGGGGGCAAACATGCAGTAAAGTAAAATTAGAGTTCTTGGGCCCTGGTAGGTGTGCTCTGCTGGGGATGCCATGTCAGAAGCATTTCCAGTTTTGGAAGGAATGCTGGCACAGCATAGGCACGCTGATCCTAGCCCAGTACTGAAGTGCCAGCTGGGAGGGGAGTGTATCACAGGAGTCCTGTGGGCGAGGAGCAAAAATCCTGGTGATACCAAGATGATTTTGTTTTCTTACATTTGCAGTAAGTACATCTTACAGGTACTGGTAAGCCCTTAAGCTGTTGGGTCTGAACAAGTGGTGGGGGATGGGATGGGATGAGTAAAGCAAAGGAGCAGTTGTGTATGCTGCCTGCTTCCACTTAGACTTGCTGGGTTTCCTTGTTCTCAACACCTATCTGCTCTAGCCAGGATGTTTAAAAGGGCAGGGGGAAGGGGTAACATGGGGAAGAGAATAGAGTGGACAGACAGACTATGAGAACAGTACTCTGGGAAAGTAAAGCAAAAACTACTACAAGTAAACCACTGACAGGTATAATTCAGCTTCTTGCTCTTGCTGTCTGTTTGGTCCTGGCTTAGTCTGAGGCCCTCTTCATCTCCTCTGTGAAGCTGTGAGATGGCTGCATGTGTTTGTCCTTAGGACCCATTCTGTTTGGATTAGATGTAGCAGTACAATGCCTTGTATTCGTGAGCAGGTGAGACTGCCTGTCATCTTTGCAAGTGACCCTTTTCAGGATGAAATGTCTTCAGGAACTGATGTGTTTGCAGAAAAGGAGAAACAGAATTTTTTGTGCTGATTCTCAACAGCAGTCTAATGTAGTCCAGAGATACAGCATAACAAGCTTTCTTCCCCAAACTAGCTCATGACTTTTCACTCTAAAGCTGTATTCTGAGACTCCTGCTAAACTGACCGCTAGTCTGCCCCTCAATTTGAGATTCACAGATGGTTTGGATATAGTATGTTTGTGGGGTTTTCTCCCCTCCTTTCAAGAAACTGACACTGTCTTTTGGTTGGTTGATTGGTTGGTTGGTTTTGGTGGTTTTTTTTAGAGGGAGGGGGTCATTCTCCTAACTGCTTTTTTTTTTCTTGAAAAATAAAATCTCTTGCCATGTTTCCCAAGTGGTGTGTTAATCATGCAGGAGGAAGATTATGCAAGCAGTAGGTTTCTGTGGGTTGTAGTGTTAAATCCACACTGGCTATGCTGATCTTGTCTGTGATTGATCCATAAATGTCTGCAGTATACCATGGGAGAGGGAGATCATATGAGTCTGTCTGTTTAATTTTGCTTTGTATGTTTGAAGAACAGAATGCTTGTTAAGTGTATACAATATGTTTAGCAAACCAGACAATGATGTTTCTGCTTGCTTTTAAATAATGAGCTTATGATAGAGTAAGAAAAAAAAAATAATCTCTACATCAACTGATGGAAATGAGCCCTGACTCTTCCATTCTTCCACTAGACTTAAAACAGGCTTTTTTTTCAAAAGGAAAGCCCAGTGGAAGGATATGGCTGAATTTTGCTGATGCACTTCCTTGGTCTTTTCTTCGCTGAAATCAGCTGCACACCTGGAGTAATTTGTAGGCTGTGTACTGCAGAGCAGCACAAGCTGTATATACAATTTAAAAATTAAAATAGGTATCTGTATTTCCTCAGACTCTTCTGATGTTGCATGTAAGAAATCTGTTGTCCAGAACATCCAAGCAGCTACCCAAATACAGTATATGTAGGTCAACAGTTAAGTACCCAAATAACCTGTCTTAAAACCTGTTAGTGAATACTAAGTGTTCCTTGGGAGTGGCTTGGAACAGCACTTGTGAATAGATAAACCCCACCTTTGTTTTTCTGGGGTACTGGGATCTGGAGGAGAAGAAATTGCCCGTTTTAGTAATGATTGGGTTCCAGTACCTTGCAATTTCAGGGTTTAGATTCCTGTGGAATGCCTTCATACCACCTCCCTCCTGCCAGTCACAAATAAAGGCTTCAGTATTTTCTGTCTGAATATAGTAACTCTCAGTCTCCACGAAAATTTTCTAGGTTAGGGAAACCTGGTAGCTGTCCGAACATCATTATACTGAAAATGTAGCAGGTTGCAAGCTGAATTTATCAGGGAGCTAATCTTGAGTTAACTGAGCTGGCCTTTCATCTGAAATCTCTATCTCCTTCCACATTTGTGAGCTTGAGATATTCAAACCACATTAACAGCTTCACTGCATAGACAATAAATCCATTTTATCTCAAGGGAAGGGCGTTTGACCTATTTTCTGCCTCTCTGCCTTGCAGCCTGGCGCTATGTAGGAGCAGCAGGAGGGTTCCTTTTCATTGCCATTCAGCTCATCCTGCTGGTTGAGTTCGCACACAAATGGAATAAAAATTGGTATGTGTTGGGCAAGTAGCTATTTGCTTAAAATTCTGGTGGACTCCTGACCAATGCTTTTCTTGTTACAAAGAATGTAGATGTGTCTTGGATGTAATTTTTGAAAGAAGACACTTGAATATCAGTATTCAGAGCTGTTAATATTTGCTTCATCTACTTCAACTTACTTCATCTACTAAATGCTTCCCCAATGGAAATGTTTCCTCATTGCTCACTTCTACTCTGCTGATTTATTCTTAGCCTGAACTGTTTGGCTTCCATTAAGTAGTAGTGTCTTGGGATGCAAAAATTTCTTGCTTTAAGTTATTTTATATTTTATATGAAAATACATCTAAGCAGAGTGGTGCAAGAGAATAAAACTGGATTTGCAAAATGTAATAATTAAACTGTGTGCAGTGTTGTGAACTGATAAATCCTGCTTTTTCTATGTCAGCTTAATGCACGTCAATTTTTTTTCTCAAATGAAGAACTGCTAATTTGTTTTCAACTTCTTTCTTGTCATCTAAATATGCAAGATTCCATTATCAACCTGGATATACACTATTTGGGCATTGACTTAATTTTTGGTTCAAATATATTTTCTATTACTGTCCTAGCCATTCACCTCCATCAAATTAAAATATTTACGTTTTCTTCCCACATGTATTCTCCTGCCTACACCTCCACCCTTTCTGTCTCATATTTTCTCGTCTACAACCTCTTGCAGTTCTTTCTTGTTCTAATTAAAATGCCACCTGCTAAGAAAGAGTTTTAGCAAACCTTTAACTTTGTTAAATTCCTGTTTCAGGGAGGAAGAGGTGAGACCTCTTTATACCACAGATACTTTTTGTGCTAATTACTGGAGCTGTTTTTTTGTGGATGAAAGACTTCCAGCACCAGCATTTAACTTTAGTTCTCTTTACATTAGATATTCTTTTAAAATAAGTCCTGTTTCCACAAAACAACAGGGGAAAAAACCCACTGAAAAGACTTCCATCCACAAAACAGCCAGTTAGTTACTCCTTTTAAATCCTGGTGGGCTTTGCAAGAGATATTTGGAAGGTGAAGAAAGGAAAACAAGATGGACCACTCTTTAGCTGAGGGAGACCGGTGGTTAGACCCAAATGGAGAGGAGGCTTTTTGAGTGAAAGCGTAGTAAAACTTTCAAGGCAGTACAAGGAGCAGAAGAGAGGCCATGAGCAATAAACCTCTGGTTTCATTGTGTGGAGAGCACCACTCCCTAGCCCAGCCTGGGATACTTGGAGTTGCCTCTGGGGAAACCCCTGAGCTACTGAGCTGAGATATGCTGATGGCCTGATCCCAGAGAGCTCCTGGGAGTTCTAGGAGTCAACACTGGGCTGTAATTACAGAAGGAGCTGATTGTGATAGTACAGAAGATAAACACTAACGCTAAGGAATGTTTCCCTCTGTTTCAAGGGTAGGAACCTTGCAGGAGTCTGTGCTGGTGTAGTGACACAGGCATGCTTTGGGAGAGTAAACACTGTGTTTTGTGTTTGAGGATATGAACTCTTCAGCTGTTAGAATTTTATGTTCTGGGCAAGGGAAGACAAAGATAAGATGCTTGTCTCTCTCTCCCCAGGACTGCAGGTGCAAACCACAAGCAGGTGTGGAATGGTTTGCTTGCCTTGGTCACTCTCATGCTGTACTCCATTGCTGTGGCAGCTCTGGTCCTCATGGCTCTTTTCTACACACGCTCAGAGGGCTGCATGTACAACAAGGTCCTGATTGGAGTGAACGGTGGCCTGTGCCTCTTTGTGTCCCTGGTGGCCATATCGCCCTGTGTCCAAAATCGTGAGTCCACTGACCTTTTTCTCCTGCTGGATTTTTGGTGTGCCTGGAGTGTGTAAGCCATGTCTGGGCAGAAAGTCTAATGATAGTTCAGAATGGGTGCTGCTCTTGAGTCTTTATTGACATTGTGAAGTGCTGTTAATCGTTGTCAGCTTGACTGCTGAAAGTACAGGTTTGAGGTGTGAGACATTTTGGGTGTGCCATCAGGCACATAGTGTAGAGAAGGCACACCTGCTGATGGCTGGCAGTGTGTTGTGAAACTTACCTAAGTCTGGCAGTGGTAGCTCTCAAACTCACTACTGTTTTACCATATACTTTTGACTTCTTGGCATTTATCATTTGTAAAGTTCGGGCCTGGTGGGGTTGCAAGCAGTATTTTTTACTTTGTGTGCTATTAGTATCTTGCTTACATTAGGCCTGAAAATAGTAGAGTGACTCCAACAGAGATTTTACAGGCAAATAAAATTACTGTGGCAGCTTTTGAAAAGCTGCTGTGTTTGGCAAAAGCACAGAGGTGATTCTTCAGTTACACGGGAATCTCTAATGCTTTTCTAAAACAGCCCACAGAATTAAAGAATAGACTTTTTTCTCTTTACTGGACAGTGGAACTGTCTCTAAACTGCCTCAAACACTTACTAACTGCCTTAAATAAAAATAAAAGATACTGGTGTGCTGTTCTTTAAAGGATATAAATTTCATTTTCTGTTTGCTAAAGTGTCTACAAAAATAACTAATTTTCCTCTTTCTTGTAAAGGCCAGCCCCATTCTGGCTTGCTGCAGTCAGGAGTTATCAGCTGCTATGTCATGTACCTGACCTTCTCAGCACTATCCAGCAAACCACCAGAAACTAGTAAGTTATCTAATGCTTTATGTAAATTCTTTTAAACATGTTGTGTATTAAAAGCAAAGATTTAGCAAACCTGGATTAGCAGACTCAGGGATATAGAAGTGCTGGGTTTGGTCTTCACAGAAAACATTGCAAATGGTACAAATAGATCTGTGCAGCAAGGAGGCTGTGCAATTGGCACTCTCCCTGTGTGTTAAATGCTTTAGTCTAGGGGCACTTAACTTACCTTGGGTGAGTTGCACCTGTTGTACCTTTTCCTATTTCCTATGAACAAATTTCCCAAAGTCTTGTAGTCTATTCCTCCTATGACAAGTACATGTTCTCATAATACAGGATATGACAAAATACATAATGTGTTAGGTCGCGTGATAGGAAGAGATTGGAACAAATGGCTCTTGGATTCCTCTGGAAGAAGCTGGGTGATCAGCTCCATCCAAAAGTTTACAAGGTCCAGTTAGTACGTCCTGGCCATCAAAGTGGATACTAATATAACACTTCCTTCTCCTGGAATTAGTCTGCTAGGTAGGCTTGGACTCCTAATGAAGCAACAACTTGACTACCGCTTGTATTTTATTTTGAGAAGAAATAGTCCTGAGAGTCCCGAGTCCCGAGAAAGGACTTGGAGTTATATCTCAGAGTTATGTTGCAGCTGGGAATGATGCTGTTCTTCAGCAGAGTTCTTGAACTCCACTGGCCTTTTAGCCACTGGTACTGCAACTCAGGAGTATGGAACTCGCTAGAGTTTTAAGCTCTTTACACAACAAAACCAGAGCAAGACTTCACAGCACAGTTCAAACTTTTCTTTACCCATATAAATGTCAGATTCATATGTTTGCATTGGAAGCATTCTTTTCACTTAGAGAAGATTTTTCTGGTTTGAATTAGTACACCCTTTCTTTATTATTGCCCAACATTTTGTGTTCAATAGCTGAAACAAGAATAGCTAGAAGAAAATAAGTCAAATGACAGGAAGGAAAAGTTTATACAGACACCTCTCAAGAAGAAAAGGGAGAGATGGGGGAAAAAGTGTCATACTTGTGTAGGTACAGACATACACGCAAGAGTATTCTAGAGTTAGGAAGTAAAACAGATAGTATTTAGGTGTAAAATTTACTTATGGAACTTTAGTAGTGTTTTGAATTCATATAGAGTTGAATTTAGAAGGCAGCTGAGTTACTCAAAAGTCTTGCCACAGTGTAAAAAGAAAAATAAGGGGAAGAAAGTGATATGTGGAATTAAATAATTTGCCTTGTATTGCTTTGTCAAAAAGTCTTCAGCAGTTATGTGAATGTTCTAATTCTTCTTGTATATATTGCATGTGTAGTCATTGCATTTGTTAGAGTATGCATCAAGCACACTCTTAGACCTCCTTGTCTTCCTGTGCCTGAGAATTTTCTCAGTTGTCATCTGCTCTCAGAGATGCTCCTTCCTTGGCTGTCTGTGCAATAAGGACTCCACATTTGCTTGTCAGCTTTCACAGTGGCATATGCTAGAGAATGTGTGAGGTGCTGGTACTTACTGTGGTGTCCCAGGCCCTGTAACTCAGGTTTGCCATGAACTTACCTAACACTGATTTGACTGAGAACAGGGTAACTACCCACCACCTTTTTTTACTGTGTATGGGTTTCATAGTTGTCCTCAAGGCACCCTTGCTGTCAAAGAAATTTCTGATCAGAGGCTTGTACTTGGTCTTACATGGTTTTGTAGCCTTGGGTGAAGTGTTGGCAGACTTTGAACTTCCTATTTCTTAGTTCACAAAACAGTTGGGTTTTTTTCTTTGTTTGTCTGTTGTGGTCAAACTGGAAATTCTAGTACCCTATGAAGTTGCATTTTTATTTTGTCTGAAACACAGAGTCTGCCAGGTCAGATTTACTCATTTTTTCTCTGTGATCTTTCTAAAAGATAGACAGAAACAACTGAAATTTACCTACCTACTGTCAGATAATAAAAATTCAATTAAAGCCTTCAGTCTGAAGATTACTTTAAAATGCAATGAAATGAGCTCTGCAAACTGTTCTTTTTGTTTGTTTGTGAAGTCCTGGATGCAAATAACCGGAATATCACAATCTGTGTACCCGAATTCAGTCAAGGCCTGCACAGAGATGAAAACCTGGTTACTGGCTTGGGTACTACGATTCTGTTTGGCTGCATTTTATATTCTTGGTAAGTCTGGGAGTTTGCAGTTACCTTTCTATGAATGGAATGTTGTGGTCCAAGGAGTGAAGGCTTATTGCAGGCCTCTGCCTCCTGGCAGAGCTATGGCTCTCCTTGAAGGTCTTCAAAACAAACAAACTGTTGGGAGGGTTTAGGGCTTCCTTTGAGCAAATGATGAGCACAGTATTGCCATCAGGATTTGCCATTGATCTGCTCTAAAAAAACCCCTTCTTGTGCCTGTGCTGCTCACCTTTGATGCTCATTTATTATTGCAGCTCACTTCAACAAATCAAGTTATACTCTGGGACAGGGAGTTGCCGGTGATTGAAAGGTGGTGTGTCATTTGTTTTGGCTGTGCAGCTTGCCAGGAGACAGCACTGCCTGTCTGCTGCAGGTTTTTGAGCAGGTTCTGCTTCTGAATCAGTCCACTTCAAAATTCACATATAGAAACCCGTTCAATATTTTTGTGAAGTGAAAACAAGAGACTTATTCTTCTGTTTATCAAATCTACATACGTCTTCCATTTTGTTTTGATATAAAATATATAAATACGGATATCATGGACCTAGTTCACATTAGAAGGGCACTTCCAGTGCATCAGGGAGGTGTTTCAGCACACAGACAAGATTCATGTAGCCTGACACTGAACTGTACCATGTACCTGGGGAGGTAAGAATACCTTCAAGGTGTTTTGAAGCATTGCTTGCCACAGCTCAGTGTGTACACCAAAGCCTTCCTGTGAGTAATAGGAAGTTTGCATTTCACATCCTAAAAGGGCAGGACTGGGCAAGAGGTGTTTCCTGTCAGAAGAAAGTAGAAAGGATTCCCCCCCAGATAACTGCAGTCATGCAAGAAAGTGATTTCTAGGAACTGGTACACTGACAACAGTTGCTGGTAATTTACTTTTGAACACTGACTGCTGCCAGAGACCTGTGAGCTTGCTGGCAAAGCCTTTACAGAAATGCTGAGCCAAAGTGATGGCTGTGAACTGAGTATAAAAGCCCTGGTTGTGCACAGCAGGGGAGATCTCTTCTGGCTTGCAAATTGGAGCACTTAGATTTTGCTGCTGTCAGATGGTGGTGAATTCATCACCTTTCAGGAGTGACCTACTTTTAAGCTCATGATTCAGTCTGAGCTGGCCAGTGGCCATCTGCCAGGCTGCCTTATACCTAGTGCAGGACAAACTTTTCACATACTTAGGGCTTGATGATAGCATCCAGGCAAATGCTTAGCTGAGACACGGGAGTAGACTATTTATGTTTGCTGTGATGTTGAAGAGTTACCCTGTTGGGGCTATAGTTATGCCCAGGGGTTTGACACTGTCTTTTTTTCCTCCTAGTTTGACCTCAACAACACGTGCAAGCTCAGAGGCACTGAGAGGAATATATGCAACAGCTGAAACTGAAGTGAGTTCTTGCTTCTTCACACAGGATTTTTGTGTAGACTTTTCCCCATGCTTTTATTGCTGTTGTTTTTGTGGCCAGTAATCTGAAAACAGAAGCTATTCCTGGTAGCATGTATGCTATGTCCCTCTAGGTATGGACTCATCAGAACATTTGTCCACATTGGCCCTTCTGTAGGTCTTGCTGGTCATGTGGAGGTGCCTTTATGTACTGAAACAATTTGCTGCTCTTGAAGTTTATTCAGCATCCTGCAGACTTCCTGTAAATCTTATATTTGACATGAGCTCATGTCCTGTCATTTAAGGGAAAAGCATGCTGGAAAGCTGCCAGAAGAAAAAGTGGAGGCGTTCTTGAACATTTTCAGTCCTGGTTGCCTTTGTTCTCATAGCAACTAAGATCCCAAGTTCTTATCTCTTATTTTTATTTCCATACATAAGTAGTTCCTTTCTTTTTGCCTATAGTTTAATCTCTGATTGTATTTCTTGTCCCTGTTTCAGCTGTGCAAGTTTCTTTGTTCCACCTGCTTGTTTCTTTGGCTTCCTTGTCCTGAGAACACACAGAACACTTGGGAAATTCGTGGGGTTTTGCTAAGTAGCAGTTTCCCCTTGCTTAGGCTTGCTAGTGATGCTCTTCAAATACATGTGTGTGTTTGGAAGATAAGTCTCCATCCCTAGCTCTCCCTGCATTGGTGTTACTTGCATCTGCAGTTTTAGCTTCTATTTCACAAGTCTTTAATCAGAGTGTGAGAGTTCAAAAACACAAGAGGTATGTGCTGAGGCCTTTGGTGTTTGCATAGCTGGGCATGGGGAATCACAACATGTTCCAGGGTGGGCGTGCCAGGGTGCCGGGGCGCTTCCCTGTGGCAGGATGCTGTGGCTGGACAGGGCGCCCGTGCCAGCCCAGCCCTCGCTGCCAGCTGGGCATGGAGCACCAAGACCTGGCATGGCCTGTCTTAGGCAGGTCCTGACGGGTCCTGTGCTTTCCCACCCTGTGCTGAGGGACCAGAGGGGGAGCACTGGACAGAAAACAGCTGCCTTTTGTGCCCCTGCAGCTCCTTGGCACTGTAAGGTGGCCTCTACCAGAGGTGTGGGTCTGTGCCCTATGGAGGAGCAGTGGGAAGGCTGGGACCTATGGCACGGCGTGGATTTGGGATGTGGCCCCTCACCAGGAAGGTCCATCTCGTCAGCCAGAGTACTTGCCCACTGGATTAGTTCTGGACTGCTGGGTTTTAAAGGGTGTACAAGAGCCACTAAATAGAAATATAAAGAAAGGACTGGTGAAGAGCAACTACTTGCATGCTGATTGCTTTGCAGCCCAGAGGGGGTCTGTGGACTCTGCTGGACGCAGAGGAGTGTGAGGGGTTAGGGTGGGTGTGCCAGAGGTGCTAATTTCAATCCGTGCCAGGACTTAATTACAAGTGGCTAAAATGTTGAAGGGTTAAAATGTTGAAGGGAATCCCAGTGCTTGCTTCAGAATGTGAGTGCAGCCCCAGCATAACTCAGGCTGGCGCTGCAGGTGAGACTTGGCACAAGAAGAGTAGAAAGAGGTAGAGGGGTTTACGTAAGGTCTTGGGCAGTCTTTTGAAAAAAAATGAGCTTTTTGGCTTTTCCTGAGTTTATGAATCCACTGAGTACAGGTAATCAGGGGTATGATGGGTAAACATGCCACTTGATGTTTCTGCTGGACGTTTTGCTTTAAAGACCTGTCTGGGAAAACATCCAACCAGTCCCTGTAACAGGGGATAAGCTAAAACATAAAATTCAGAAGTGCAAAGCATAAATACTTATTCTTATGTATATGGTGTCCCAACCAAACTTGGACACCCCCAAATGTGGTTTTACACAAGGGTCTTCTACCCTTCAGGTGTTCAGGTGCAGCATGATTTGACTAATCACTGGCACCCACACCATCATTAATAATCATAATAAAACTTTGCAAAGCAACTATATTTCTTGCTGCTCATCTGTTGATCCAGACATCCTTTAAGTCAGTCTTGAGACAGCTACTTATCTATGATGCTGGTATGGTTTCAAAGGTGTTCTAGAGGCCCTAGGATGCTGGCCTTACCTTGGCTGTCCAGGGCCATGTTTTATCCTTCATGGACGGCTCTAAGTTTCCAAGAAGCAATGTCCTTATTTCCAGGACTGGGCTGTCCTTTAGTTTGTTTTACTTAAGTGTGAGCAATACCAAAGTCTCCAGTGCCTCATTACATTGTATAGTATATTGTGAACTAATACAAGTAAACAAAGTTAACACACTTTCATACTATACAGACTGATTGATTTAATAGGGAAGTGAATTTTCCTAACAGGGTTCATTGTCTTAATCAGACCACAAGCAAAAGAAATCCCAGAGAAGGATATTATCAGTATAAATAATATTTGTGATGCGCTACAGAGAGTGCTGACTTTTACTGTAGTCTGGTGCAGGAAATACACTTATGTTTGTTTATTGGATGGTCAACACCTTTTCTCCATTTACATTACCACTCAACACAGAAAGTGTAAATTTCAGCTTTTCTTTCTCCATCAGGTTAAAAAAAAAGGAAATATTTGTTTAAATAAAATTGTAAAACCAGGTTTCTGCTTTTATTCATTCTTCTTGTGCTCATTCTGGCTCCATTTCAGCAAAATCTTGCAAAGAGAAATACATTTCAGACTTACAACCTATGCATCAAGGCTTTAGAAGTTCCTTGTACTTTGATCTTAGTACAGAAATGTCCTGAAAAGCACTTATATGCACATCTAAATAAGTAAGTCCCCTAAATATGAATGTGCTTTACTGTAGCTTTTCCACCATTTTGTCATAATTCTTTGCATCTCAGTTGGACCCAGAGTTATATAAAAAGGGTAGAGTAATTTTTAAAGACTGGTTCTTTTCTTCAAATTTACTGAGGAGGTTTTTCCAAACTGCTGTTCTGAGCTACTTAGAAAATCCTAAGTTTTGTGCCGGTTGGAAATACAAACCAGACTTTTCTGAATTAGTGTCTGTAGTTTAGACATAACAGACCTTCCTTCCTTCCCCAGCTGTTCTGCTTTGCTGTAGCACAGGCTCTTACCCCCTTCCTGTTGTCTGTTCCACAGGTAGCTCGTTGCTGCTTTTGCTGTGTACCTGACGGAGACGGTAATTATGTTTTCTTTGCACAGTTTACCATATTTGTGGCTTTTGGTCCAAAGCTGAGAGAGTAAGGCCACAGCTGTGAGTGGAGAGCTGCATGCACCCTCATTCAGTAGAGTACTGAATGCAAACTGAAGCAGATGAAGTGCTCCAAGTTAGGCTACAGAGGGAAGCAAGGTGTCACAACACTGTTTCAAAATACTAGGCTAGTTAATAATTCTTTAAAGTACATTTCATTCCTGCAACATACAAAGAGTAATCTATGTTTTTGGCATGCCTGTAGGTGTGACTGGCTGCTGGACTTTTGGCTCAGCAGCTCTGCAGGGACTGCAGTTTAGGAGTGAGATAGGAAAGGAGTGTCCTGTTTGCCAACCTCGTACAATCAGGATTATCAGCTTGGGCTTGCCAGAAAAGTATTGCCCAGGTAGAGCAATTTAAATGCCCTCAATGCTCAAATTAAGCCAGTAAACCAGGAAGCTGTTCCAAGGCCAGATTTCAGTGTTAGTCCAGTTTTTGACTCAGGATTTAGGCCCATGCCCTGAGGACTAGGAAATGTTCAAGTGTTACTCTGTGTCAATCACACTTTCCCAGATCACACCATAAATGTTTTGCTGTGTTCTCTGTGAAGCCAGCTGCTGTTTTCAGTTCTCATTACATTTGCAAAACTTTGTTTCTTGTCTCTTACAGCTGATGCTGAAGACCGTGTTGAAAAAAGGGGAGGCCAGACTGTGGTTTACGACGAGAAGAAGGGCACAGTGTACAGTTATGCCTACTTCCACTTCGTTTTCTTCCTGGCTTCTCTCTATGTGATGATGACAGTAACTCATTGGTTCCAGTAAGTGTATTTCTTTAATGCTGAGAAATTAATGTCTCTCTGTGTTGAGAAGGAAGATATGAACAGGAAGTTCTGCTGTGTGGGTTTTTCCTATCCTTACGGCAGAGGTTTGAAGAGACATGACAAGTCTTTCTTGGGCATTCTTGAGCAAGATCTTGCTCTATAAAGGGCTGCTCTCCCTTGCTTCCTCTATGGGTAAACTTAGTTAAAGTATTTTGTGTCATTCCTTTTTTTTTTTTTTTTTTCCCCTTAACAGTTATGAAAGTGCTCAGATTGAAAAATTCTTCACTGGAACCTGGTCTATCTTCTGGATTAAGATGGTCTCCTGTTGGGTTTGTGTCTGTCTGTACTTATGGACTCTTATTGCTCCACTCTGTTGCCCAACCAGAGAGTTCTCAGTGTGAACAGTCAAAAGGTCATTTTAAGTTTTTCTGGGTTTTTTTTCTCTTTTTTTTTTTTTTGAATGAGGAAATGCCTATTACCCACTTACCATAATGTACCAGTTATTACCTTTCTAGTCAGACTAAACAAATGATTGAAGACTTTTACTGGTTTTTCTTATCATGAACAAGCATTGCCTAAGGGAACAAATCTGTTTTGAAACTTTCCAATGTTTATGTGTGGTGTGTAGAAAACACAGTTGTTGCATAAACTGGAATAAGTGAAATACTGTTCAAATAACTGACAATCCTCCTCTGGCTTCATTGACAAGAAAAGGAAAACTCATGGTGCAGATGATATCTTCTTACTTCCCAGGAATGTTTGGTATCTTCCAGCAAATATGCATTAATTCCTTTTTATACTCTTTCATTAACTGTTTCTTTTACAGTCTGCAGTGATGATTTGGATTGCTGTTTTGTACAGCATATAATTCTTGTAAGTAGTATCCAGATATTTTTTTTTCCAAAAACATATCTAAATACTTCTGTAGAAATAAGAGAATATATAAAATTTGACTGCCAAAGCATCTACTAAAATTTGTTTATCTAAGTAATAAATATATTAAGTTATTTTATACCTAGATTGAGAAAGGAATGTACCAATGATAGTAAAGTATTTATTCTATTATTACTTTAAAGGCACTTGGGTATTTTATGCAATTTAGATTTAGCCCAGTTAATAACTGAAGGGGAGTTCTACACAAAAATTCTCAAACTGAATTTTGTCCAATTTTACTTTGCCAGGTCACTTAAAAGTTGAGTGTACTGCATGGGGATGTAAGAAAAGGTACATTCTTTATTCACATTGTTTGGTGTTGAGAAAATGATAGTGAAGGGAGCACTGCCCATTGCTGTTAAATTTAAAAGTGGGGTGCTCAGATCGTCAGTTCTGTTTCCATGACTAGTTTTATAATATTTTAGATGCATTGATGGTCAGAAAAGGACTATAGTGTGTCATTGTCTTTTCTGCTTGTGTGTTGATTGGAAAGTTTTTCTAACTGCTATATTTTCATACTCCTCTGTTGATATTAGTTTTGCTGTTGGGATGGGACTTAGCCAACCAATGTATTAATGGAGACAGAAATTCCTTTGTAGAACTCCTATTCCAAACACTGGAGTAAGCAGTCAGAAGAGCAAAACCAGAAGACACAAATATAACAAACAGCTGCCTTAGTAAAAATGACTTGACGATATTAAACCCTACCTTGTCACCTTTTTAAAATTAATTTAAGCAGATAATTTGGTGGTAAAACAACAGCTCAAATGCCCAGAATGCTGAAAAAGGTTGAACCCCCATATTTTTCTGCGTTCTGGCGGGATGAATTTATGACTTGAGCTAGTCCTGGTGGTTTTTGTTTTCTCTTACTCAACACGTACAGTATAAAATATCAACCAGTTTAGCAGCTCTCTATTTTTAAAAAAATATGATTGAGCCTTAAATCTTCATCCGCTGCTTTCTGCAAATCAAAGAAAAGCACAACATGGATGCCAATGGGTTGGCCAAAAGATTAGCATGCCTTAGTTGTTCTGTTGTAACAATTAATGGCTAATGCCCACCTGGTGAGTAATCTTACGATATTGGATCTTGATTCTGGTCTTGTTTTCATTACCATTTTTAGCTGCCTTGTTGTTATGGTATCCCAGGGCTTCTGTCCTGTTTGGAGCTTTCTAGGGATATGTTCTTCCCCACCCTGTGCACTCTTACCTGAAACAAAATCTTCAGGTCTGCAGTCCTGTCTACTTATGCCACCTGTCCCAGTGATTAGAGGCTCAAAGTACATGTCCTGAGATCTGAGGGAAGGAGGAGTCTGTCCAGCAGTGACTGCCTTGGTGTTGTTCTTGTTTGCAGCAAGAGTTAAAAATAGCAGTTGAAGCTGCGCTTTGACACTGAGTTAGAAAAGCAACAAATAGTTCTGGACAGGGAGGCAGACTTTTCTCTTTCCCTGTGCTTCTGCTGGAGGTTCTGATCCTGCCAAGAGCTCTGCCAGCATGGGGACCTGTCAGAACATGTCTGCCAGCATTTAGAGCCTCTCTACGCAGATATTTCTGCGGCTGAAAAAGGCCTTTTCCTTCATGGTTTTAATGGCTTCTGGATTAATCGTTTTTCAATCCAGAAGCATTTATCTGTCCAATCTGTAAAATAAGAGCTTGTGGGCTGTGCAATGATGACTAGCAGTTGTCCCACCTAACTCACAGCAGCAATTCTGACAAACACTTTTGATCCCGTGCTGTAGTTGTGGGCTACAACTGAAATAGTCCAGCATCATGCCTTGCCTGATCCTAAGAGGCATGCTAGGTTTGCCTTCTAGTGCCATATATGTTGTACTATGAGAAACCAAGTTTGGTTGGGGTTTTTTTGTTTGTTTATTTGTTTTGGGGGTTTTTGTTTGTTTTTTCTAAATTAGCCATGTTTTTTGTAACGGAACAATCAGGGAAAGGAGCTTTATGGAGGAAGGCACACACTATGTCAAGTTATAAGGCAGGGAAAGGTTCCTGTTGTCTGGCTCTCATAGCAGGCATCCCAGTCACAAATGTGGATGATCTTAATACTAATCTTGGTCCTTGGATGTTCTTGTTTACAGAAACACTTATTTTGTCTAGTATTTGCGTCAGGGCTTTCTGCACGTCCTTGTGTTGTTTTTGTTACAATTTGTGTTTAGGGAAATAGGTTTTACACAGAGGAAACAAGGCTGTGAAAACAAAGTCCACAGTGAGGCATGAGTCCATTTTTCTTACACAGCACTCACCTCACTGAGCTGTCCCTTCATCCTTCCCTACTACCAACTATTGACCTTAAGTGTGTAGATCTGCAGGTATACAGAGAGTGGCAATAGGGCAGTGCCTGTTTACACAGTTTTGTCTACTTTGAGCAAATGTTTGGGGGAACACTCCCAAAAATAAATAACTTTGAGGGCCTGTGTGTGCCTCAGATCCAACTGTGGTCTTCCAGGCCTTTCTAAGGAATCAGTAACTGGTAGCACTTGGGTGTGCAAAGACTCTAGTTCCTCACCAAGACAAGGCTTCCTGCTGGCCAGGCAAGTGTTACAGCCTTAGTGTTTGCTGTAAAACCTGTACTGTGAACTTCCACGTGCAACTACATAATAAAATCCTCGGCTCGGGTCAAGGAATCAAATTCCCAGCCCATAGATTCCAAACAGTTCATGCAAATGGGCTTTAAAAAAAAATGTTTAAGAAGTGCCTTCATACCTACTGCTGTGATAACTATTAATTCAGGTGGCACTAGAACTGGAAAACCTGGACTGAGCCTGTGACTGGGTGATGCTGCCTTGTACGTTACACCAGTGTGTACAAGGCACAATCAGACCCGGAGTGCACGTGGAAGACCAAACAATCTGTGCTTGACAAACCTTTGGGGATAAGACTGCTTCAGGTATTACTGTGCAGTAGAAAATTAAGTGGGAAAACTCACAAGTAGCCTGATGCTTTTGTAAATAAATGATTAGTTTTACATTTAAGCTGTTAACAGTTAACTTTCTCTCCCCACACCTGAAAGTGCAGGTGACTGTCTGCTGAGGCAGTTCACGGCACAGTGTCTATCCTGCCTTGTACCATGTTTGTTCATTGAATTTGTTCCCAGACGTAAGCAGTGCAGCACTTCTGGTTCCTAGTGGTTTTGGGCTGTGTGAAGTGAGGAAGCTTACAAAGACAGCAAGACCAGAGAACATGTCCAATACAAAATTTCCTCTATTTAAATTTGAACTAATGCTATCTTTCATAGACTCTTGGAGGAGCAGACAGTGTTGGCAGAAGTCCTCTGGGAGGATGAAACAATTTTATTGGCTTTTTTCTACTTTGTCAAATTTGCCATCATAAAAAATATTTGGGACTTCACTGCTGCACTATCATCTGAGACTGGAACAATTTTACTTTTCCTCATGAAGGCAACCAAGAGCCGCAGTCATGACTAGTTCTTGGTTGGGGTAAAATAAGTGGGACAGACTCAGAGAACAAGTGTCTGAATCCAAGTAACTGGACTAACAAATGAGGCGATAAAACTTTACTAGGGATGTGTGGAAAGCAGATGGGTATGCTCGTTTGCTGTTGGCCACATAGTTCCTCAAAATGTGTGGGCAGCCCTTGCAGCTGGATACCAAGTAAGGAGCTCCACTGCAGTTGCACATCGAAGGTGTTGCATATTTGTGATACTCTCAGCTTTCTCCTTCAGGCATTTCCATGAGGTTCACACAGCTTGTAAATCCTTGTTCACACGGCCCAGGTAAATCCTGGCTGGGTTGGGCTGCTTTCCTCTAAAATGCAGAATTCAGTGTTGCTAGTGTATGTATAGTCCAGAGAGAGGGTTTGTCCCCTTGCAGAATCATAAACACTGCATGTCTATTTATTTATTTATTTTGTGTTTTGGCACCTTTTTACAAGTCTGTAAGTGCTTTGAGATTATAAATTACGCACGTGTAATTGCTTTGTCAGCTACTGCTGCAGCCATATCTGGGCTAGAACATTGCTATTAATGAAGAAACCATTGCAGTTGTGAAAACGCTGGTTTTTAACAGTTCTTTGGTGTTGAATGATGGCATGAGGAAAATTTGGGTACTTAAGGTAGTGCTGCTTGAACTTTGGCTAACAGCCCGCAGTATATCGTGGGCATCTCTGAACAGATCAGCAACAAAGTAATCCATTGACTGTTTTTAAACTGCCTTGTAAAGATTTTATAAACTGCTAGGCTTTTGTCCCAAGTTGATGAAGCAAAATACCACAAGACCATACCCTTGCAGCTGGACGAGTTGAGATTATCCACAGCTAAAATTTTGCTCTTATTTTCCTTCTGGGCTTTAGAAGCAATATTTTCTGCTTGGAGGCTCTATCTCTTCATTTTACTTGCCTTTTTCTCTTTGGATTTGTTTTTTAAAGGCAGTGTAAACCTCCTTCATTCCCAGACAAATGGGATGTCTCTGGTGCTAGAAACTAGCAAAGACCTCTTTGCCAAGTCTTACTGATTTTTTACTTCTCACAGCAGGCCAACCTGCAGCATTGAAGCAGAGTCAAGGATCATAGTTTATTACAGGGATCAGTTTTCCTCTGTGAAAACTGCTTCTTTGTTTTCTGAAGTGGCCTACGAGTTCTTTAGGAGGTAAATGCATAATGAACACCATGACATTTTACTTGTCTTTCCGTTTTGTAAACAGTAGTTAAAATTCAGTGTTTCACATGACTGTACAAGTGGATACCAGGGGTCAAGTGTTTAGAAAGCTTTAGCTTTTTTTACTCAGAACAGGATACGTAGCTTGGGAACTGGTATGTCTCTGCATTTTCTACGTCCTCATGGCAGAGTGCCCAAGTGCCCCAGGATGGGGATGTAGACACACTGTACAGAGTTTGAAGTAGCAAATTTGAGAGACTGGGATGATGACTGCTTTCTAATGCCCAAGGAAGATCTGTAGGTTTCAAGTAGGCCTTAAATCCCATTTGTTCAGGGGTTTTTATTGAATCTGGATTTGATTAGTTCCACACCTGTTCAATAATGTTGTTTTTAAAAGTTAGAACTTATTTCAGATATAAGCCATGTTGGCTTCCCTGCTGCCTGCCAGTCCCTGATAGTTCCCAGTGCGTAGCTTACAGACATTTTCACAGACTTGTTCAGAGCCACATTCATCAGCTTTGAAACCACTCCAGCAGCCTAAAGCTTCCAGGGCTTTTGCTCACCAGAGCTGCAGGGTGCAGCACTGCAGCCATGCTTTTGCCAAAGAAGCCTCAGCATGAAGCCAAGAAGAAAGTGCGAAGCTAAGAATTTTGCAAAACTAAGGGGAAGTAGTGGATCATTGGACATACCATAGCTTTAGTTTTCCTCTTACCAATACAAGTCCAGGTGCTTAGATGTCCTTTGGACATCCATGCAGACTTAAAGTGCAGAGAATTAACTTCCAGATAAAGTCATTCTACTTGTAATATACAAGCTAAGAAAAGATTTACTGGGAACATACGAGTTCAGCGTCTGCTTTTTGTTCACCGCTGGTGCATGGTGTTCAGTCTCATATATGCCATGTTCAAAAACTGGATGCATAATAGTCAAAATATAAACACATTTTCTTAATGGTGAGGGGATTTTAGTTAAGTCTTTTTCAAGGTTCTTAATATCTCAAGGGAACTTTTTGGTGTGTATGTGTGGTTTTATTTTATTAAGCTGTAGCCCAATGAAGTGGAAGTTTGCTAGTTTGTTTAACTTTTTTGCAAGTGTTGTGGTCTGTAGTAACTGTAACAGTTGGACTTTTAAGGATTGGTAAATATTCCAGAAATGTAAGATCTTTCTTGTAAAATAGTCAACAGCTTTGCCTTTTTAGCATGTTAATGGTTTTTATGGACACTTCCTTTTGTATACTGAGTGAATGTATTGTTTTAGATTTAATGTTTAATGGACCAATAAAATTTTTCTTACATTTGAAATGAATTGTTGTGATACATTAAATTTTCAAAGTCAGTTCATTGTAGAAGAAACTTAAAAAGTAATCTAAATATATGAGCTATGCAGTTACTGAGCCAGTAAAATTAAATTGGTTGATCTCTTTTTTCCACTAAATTTCAATGTTGTTTAACAAAAAAAAATGCTGCTCTGTGGGATATTAGAAGCCTTCAATGTCCATGTTTTTGTATTTCTCTGGTGTGTGATACTGGATGATGGCAGATTGAACAGATTTGTCTGTGGCATCTGTTCTGTAGAATCCAGCTCCCTTAGACATGTAAGGTACCCTGGCAGTGAAAACAAAATATCTTCAAGGCTGATGTAGGACTGAAGCACTGTGCAGCTGTTTGAGACGCAGATCTCTGATATTTTCTTTTTTTTCCCCTCACTTGCCCAGATGGTGGGGTGGGCAGCTGTTGAATTTGACATGCTGAGAGTCACACCAGGGAAAGTGCTTTGTCTTCAAGGGTGGTGGTTCCTTCCTTCTCACTATCCATGTCCTATTTCAGCGTGTGCCAGCTGCAGGCTGCCTCCTGGTACTGGTGGCACCCGTGCCGGGGAGCTGACTAGACCCACACCAGGACACTGAGAAACTGCTGACCAAGCATCCAGTGTTGGCTGCTATTCCCTGTGCAGCTCCTGGTGCATGGAGCAGGGAGGGTGTGTGTTTGGACCTAGGAGCAAGGCAGAGACATGTTTCTGAGTGGTGCCCAAGGACTGAAACAGTCAAGTGCCTGTGCTCCATAGCCTGCTGCCAGTCTGCCCACCACTGCCCTCACCCAAGGCTGCAGCATCCTTGCAGGATGTTCCCTCCTCGCGATTCCAACCAGATGGTCTTCAGGAAACAGAAGCACTTGAAGTGTGTTTGCCATGGTGTTTGCAGCACACAGGAAAGAGTTAGCCTTTGTTGAGAGGGTGGATTCTGGTGCAGAAGCTGCAGGACTCTGAACTCCAAAGTGGTTACAGCTGCTGCTCCAGCTGAGTGCAGCCCTGCTGTGCAGGCGGTGGGGTCAAGAGCGAGCTACATGTTCAGTTTTAAAGATGTGGGATTGCAGCGTCTTCACTTGCCAAAGACCACACATGGAGCTGAGTCTGCATTGCACAATAGTCCAGAAAGAGGTGGTGGTGCTAGAGAAGCTTGTTTAAACACTTTTCAACAGGGACTGCACAATCTCTGATGAGAATGTAAGAGGCAAAAGGTTTCCCAAGCCCAGACTGTGATCTTCTTGGGACAAATGTTTGCTACAGCTGGCTTCTCTCTTGAGCTTATAAACTGCCCAGCAGTTGGTGTTACCAATATGACACAGTAAGCTCCAGCATCCCATCGTAGGGGGTTCCAACAGGGCCCAACAGCACCTTCTGAAATAAAAGTTCTGGCTGACGTGTAACTTATCTGTGGCTGTCAGCACTGCAAGCCAATAGGTTTTCTGTCAGGGGTGGTTAGAGGCTCACAGTTTCACAGTTACCTTTGGCAACAGCATGAGAGCCAGAGCCTGTATCTCACCTTCCAGCCTCTAGTGGTCATGGATTGGAAGAGAGCCTGGAAACAGGTAAGCTGCATGGTGTCAAGCCAGCTGATAAAGCAAAGGGCCAGGCTGCTCCCTCCCAGCCAATGTAGCTGGAGGAGACAAGGAGCTGAGCAGGGCTTTGGAGCCTGGCAGGAACTTGAAGGCCAAGTGCAATCATGTTTTCTGATGGAGCTGGTGTGTGCTGCCCATGCTGCAGACAGGTCAGGGTAGGCCAGGCCTGTTGCATCCACTGTGAGGAGACCGCTTGTGCAGAATGTGAGCACTGCAGGCCCCCCGTGTTCTGCAGTGGTGGTATGGGTGAGTGAAGTGACTGTCTGCTGCCCAGGCTGAGCCCACACCATTCAGAGAGGGTTTCTGCCTGAGAAGGGACTGTTTCTGGTGAAATGCAAATGTATGATAAGAAGATGTAAATTTGTTTTACAGTGTGTGTTTTCCTTCATAAATCAACAATACTGCAGTTACAGTGCTCAGCTAGAAAAACACATTTTTTGTCATCTATTAAGCATAATTTGAAAATGCCCTCTGTGTTGCTCCCAAGTAAGTAGCCTTTCAGTCCTCAGACATCTGGTGAGTGGTTGGGTCCCTCTGTGTTGCTCCCAAGTAAGTAGCCTTTCAGTCCTCAGACATCTGGTGAGTGGTTGGGTTTAGTGATGCCAAGGGGAAAGGAGGACTGAAACTGGAGGACCTTTCATCATGAAGCACTGAACCAAAGGAATGCTTTTGCATCGTGCTTTTTGTAGTGGGACTCTGGGATCCTCATGGGACAGCTCCTAGGGCCACCCTGCTTCCAGAAACTTTGACAATGATGGAGGAGCCCATTGGAAAATTCTGCCAATAGTCAAAGCCTCTGATAGCTGGTAATATCCTTAAGGGTATTTTTATTGTACTGAGAACAAGAAACGTGTTGTTTGATGCTCTCACGTGATAATTTAACTCAACATTCCTCCTGTATCCTTGTGCTGGGAAAGAGTTAGGACTGTTCATTTTCCCAGGGTTACTTCTGATTTTAAAACTCACTGTATTTGTTCCCTTTGTATTTCTTCCTTCCCCCTCCCTCCAGGCTGAAGTGCCATTTCCAGCTGTCCTTTTTAAAGTCGTCATCCTACAGTTATTTTAAAACTACAGTTATTTTTAAAGTAACTATCCTATCTATTAAACACTCCTTGGAGCTTGTCCTCCCTCCCTTCCTAGCTCTATTTTGAAAAAGAATGTAGGAAAAATGCACATGTATGAACACCTTTCTGCACTTCAAATTAGAGAGTGCATTGTGATACTGTTTCTTTTGGCTTTCTGTTTTCAGTCCTTTCCTAATGGTTATTAATGCTTAATGCAATGTTTTGGGGTTTTAGTTGGGTGATGTCTTTGCATAATATTGCAGTGCCTGCCTAGCACGCTTGGCTCTAGTGACAGGTCAAAGCCTGGCTTTGTGTATGTGAAAGTTAGGATTGTTTTATCTAGGTGATTCTGCATTTATTATCTCTGTAGGCTGTTTGTTTGTTTTAGTCACATGCAAGTTGTAAGATGTGACTACAGTGCTCTGCTGTCAGCTTTTTTGCTTTTCCAGGATGTGATAGTTCACTTAAAATTTTTGGGAGTGCGAGGTCTAATACATTGCTTAAGAGGAGATCTGCCAAAGGTAACAGTCTCCAAAGGCCTTAACATGTCCTAAGGGAGATACAACCTATTCCTAAGAGGACTGGAGAGGTACTACTTGGCTCGGCCAAACAGCTCCAAACCAGTTCATTACCAGATGCAACCTGTTGTTTATAACACATTCAAGGTAGAGAAAATTTCACTTTCTTCCCCGCCCTGTTCAGTACTGGATCCAAAAAGGCAATAGATTCTAACTTTTCTTGAATGTGTTTTAAGCAAGTTGTCACTCCATTGACATGCTGCTCTCTAGATTTTAGGGCAAATTTGAAAAGAAGTGAGGCCCAAGTATATTTTGTCTCCTTTTTATTTTTACTTTTTTACAAAAAAAAGTCTGACACAGTCACATCACTGAGAACAAAGCTGCGGTGTGCACTCTGACAACAAAAATCATATAAGGATTTAAAATATATTGTTTTACTGTTTGCAATAGCAGTGTTAGTTTGCTTTTACTTTTTAAATATCCCCAACACCAAATTGCTGCGCTTGAAATTCTTGAAAGTCCTCTGGGATGGTGTCTGAAAACAGGAAAATATGCAAAAGTTTAGTCTCTTCTGACAAAATTAAGGAGCACTTAAATTACCAACCTACTCTCTTTTTAGGTAACATGCTTCTCTTTTGTTTACACATGAAGAATTAACAGGGAATGTTTTCAGTGTTAGCTGTATACCACTGAAAAACACAGGGAAGCTAGCAAGACAGTGAGTGCTACAGTGCCAGCCCACAAAGGAGTACTACCAATCTTCAAATTACATCTCTCTTAAGACTTTGTGGCTAGCACTCTTAAATTTTTATCAAACAACACTGATCAGAAAGGCAAGAGAAGTGCTTGTCTTGCTCTGCATGCCAGACACATTTGTAGTGTCAGCATCTCTGTTTCTCATGTATCCTAAGTCAACTCCCCTGTGATGGTTTCCCAGGCCACAAGAAGGGACAGAAAGCATTAACCCCAGGACCAGTAGCAACTGGCATGAAGACTTGAGACTTGGACAAGGGAGCTGGAGATGGATCAATGTCCTAAGAGCAGCTACAGTTCTGTTTGAAGTGTTGTTTGCAGTCGGCCTTTGCCAGATGCCAAAACATTTTATCTGGAGAGCGGCAGAGCAACCAGAGTTAAAGCTGCAGCCAGCAATGGAGCCACAGCAACAATGCTCAACTGCAGGACCTCAACTTCACTCTGATTATCTCCACTCTGATGCAGGAGAGATAGCTTTAAACTCAAAAAAAGGACATGTATATAAACACAGTATGTAGGAAAAGGCGTAAGTCCTTTGCTTTTTGTTGAGCACTTTTAAAAGGCTTGAAATTCCTTTCAAGCCTCTGCATAATATAGGAACTTCTCTGATATGAAAACAGATACTGTGGGACCTCAGAGTCCTTTTGAGTGGGTTTAATTGACTTTATGTAGCTCCTGCAGCAATGCCACTTGCCTGCTCACTGCCAGGTAAGTGTAACTCAGTGGCAGCTTTGATACATACTTTATGGGAAGCCACAATACAGTTGAAAACACTTACCAAGTAATTTTTATCTGTAAGCACTACTGTCTAGAAGTTCCCTGTTTAACTGTGACCTCCAAGAAGCAGCCTAAGTGTACTAAGTGTCCAAGTACCAGAGTCCATCAGCATAACATGCCACAGAGTGGCCATGTCTCCTACAGTCCTGGACTGGGCTTCTTGGATCCACAGAAAGCAGACAAGGAAACTATTCCGACTTGGTTGGTAGATTATTTTCCAAAGGCTGGGTATGGATGCTGAGAGGAGGGGCAGCCCATTCATCCCCAGTTCAAGTTACCTGAGCTGCTGCTGGGACAGAAATATCCTGAAATTATCTTCTGTGTGAGTGATGAAAGTTTGAGTTATTTTACATAGTGGATGATCAGGGCTAAGCTAAAAGGCTCTTGCCCAAGAGAAATGAGCCAGCACGCTCTTGCAAAATCAAGAGAATTCCTACATGGGAGGAAAAGTGTCTTATTATCTTCTCCCCCCACACACAGGGCCAGCCAGCAATTACACAAGTGACAGTGATGCCTGAGCTCACTGGCTCTCCAGGTGTATTTCACCTTGTATTCAGAGCTCAAGGCATCTACATACATGGTGATGTCAGTGTATTTATTGTGTGGGTACAGCACTCAGTCAGTTAGTTTTACATAACATTTGTAATTCTCTGATGACAGCTATGCCCCTCAGATGGCACATTCTCCATAGCAGAGTGACTGCTCTGGAAGGAGCAGCTGTGAGGTGTTAGTTCCTGTCTGGCTGGGCTGCAGTGTGCTGCTGGTGTCAGGAATAACTTGTAAAAGAAGGGCAAAGTAAAGAATGCTAAATGGCTTAATCCAACAGCCTTACTACTGGTTCTTCACTGTCACTTGCTAGTTAGCTAAAATGGTGTAAGAGCAACATTACCATTGCAGCGATATTTCAGGTTGGACCAAATAATGTTTTCCTGAGAGAAGCAGAAAACTCCAAGCCGTCCTCCACGCATCATGGTGTCTATAGTTACACCAGAGTCTGCCACTAGGTCAGAGCCTTCGTAAAATCTTGCCCTTAATGAAAGCAAACAGAAGCTCTATTAGGTCTTTTTTTAAGGCTGCAACATTCATGAAAGTAACGTTATCCATGGAGACTCTATTCTTGGACATGCTATCCCTCCCATCTAGCCCAGGGGAGAAAAAGCAGTTAAAGTAGCTCCTGTGCAGGCTGGGAACTGGAATATTGCTGCATCCTGGCAAGAGCCAGACAAGGGAGGGTTTTCTGAAGGGTTTCTACATATCCTAAAAGAGCTTTGGAATGTTTTTCTTTTCCTGTAGTCAGTCCAGCTGAGTGCTTTAGCTCTTGAAATTTTCCACAGTCAGTAGTGATAGGAGAACCAGACTAGATCAGTTGAAGAAGGCTAGATGGATATTGTCTTGCACAGTTTGAAGTCTGAAACTGAACTTTTTTTTTGTAATAGGAAAAGTTTCAAACAAACCATTGGGATCTTACACTTATCTGTGAGATTTCTTTAAAAATGTGAATATGATTAACTGAAGGAACCGTTTTGGTGATCTAATGCCTTCTTATTAGAAAACCCATCAGCAAATTCCCAAATAGCCCTTTGAAAGCTGCCCCCCATCAGCTTCCCAGCATGTGCTCCGCATTGAGGGCTTGAGCAGGACCACACTGGAGCCAACTGGGCTGTTTGTTGCAGCACTGCGCACATCAAGTCCTCAGCCTATGGGATACAGGGTAAATGACCTAGAGGAGGATGAGCCTGGAGGGCCCTGTTGTGGATGAGGATACTGCTGATACGTTTCTGCATGCAAGAAAAGAGCAAACGGTGAAAGGAATGAAAGTTCCTGTGTGTTTTCATAAAATAAGCCCAAATCCTGATATGTTTCTGATTTTATTTACTGATTTCGTGAGGCAGTTCAGAAGTATCTGTACAATTAACAGAATTTGTTGTCTTGCAAATTTCCATGGGAGAGGGTGGCTGAAGTGACTTTTTCCTAGGCTTCCTTAGAGCCTTGGAAAACCTTTGCTAGACACGCAGTGGTCTGTGGCATCTGGCTTAACCAGACTGCAGTGAGAGTGGACAGAGAGCTGACAGAGGCTTGCTTTAGGCCTGGCTGCCTTTAGTTTTAAAGGATTCTGTGATACAGACTTTGCAACCTTTCCCAGTTACAGGGAGCATTATTTAGGCTGGTTGGAGAGACTGCAGCCATAGAAGATGTTTGCTCATGCAGCAGCTTCACTAACTTCCTGGTCGAAATGTAAGTTGCCACCCAAGATCTATTCGCTACTGTCCTATGGCTGGGGCACAATAATTGGCAGTATAAATGTTCTTAATCCATCTTAGTGTAAAAGTCAATCATGCTCACTCCAATTACCACTGAAGATGATGCTCTGCACTAAAAGTGGAATAATTACACCATCAAGTTACTGCATCTCAACTGCAGGGTGGTAATTTTCTTGAAGAAAAGCTGACTTACCCATATTTCTGTTCTATTACAAGGTTGAAGGACCTGAGCTGATCATGCCAGGGTGGTTAGTTTTTTGCATTTTTAACATCAGCCTTGATCTACAAGTATAATTCCTGCTGATTTCTCTGCTGGATGTTGTGGAGTAAAATCTTTCATCCTGAATGGTGATTTTTTTATATTATTAACTATTTTTTCCCAAAAAAAAAACCCCAAATAAGAATATACAACACGCATTACAAAGCTTTGACAAACTTTCTGACTATATGCTGAGTAATGTCAAATCTATCACATAAGGATAATTACTTGTTTGTTAGGATCACAGTTTCTAAGTGGACAACTTTTATTCTGTTATCCTAGAATACATAAATGAACTATTCCAATTCCAACAAAAATATTCTAAAATATCAAAATCAAGAAAATTTGAAATATATTGCTTTTCAGGTCAATGGCCTTGGAAAACAAGGTATTAAAGCCAGAAAAGAGCTCATCAGGGTCAGACACAGTTAAAAGACACAGATGGTCCATACAAAAAGGTTTAACTTGGAATTGTCTAGGAAAAGAGCCTGCAGGTTGAATACCAAAAGTCTAATTTGTTATAAGACTTCATCAGTACAAAGCCCAGACATAATAGAAATTCTCAGGTTACCATCTGAGTCAGGTGTATTTAGGCAGACATGTATCTGTACTCACCTTTCCTACCCTTTCCTCTCTTACCTGATATAACCAATCTGAGGTCTGTGCTGCAAGAACCAGCGATAGGAGACTTTGTCTTTCCACCCTACATTTCGGGGGTCCTTCCACAGCAGCCTGACCTGATCATTGGTGTCCCCTGTGTGCCAGAGGGAGTTGCGGAGATGCTCGCCAGGACCTGTCTTGGATTTCACAGCCTGCAAAAATACAGTTTTCCAACACTGACCACAGAGAAAAGTCACTTTCAGGAGCCAAGATTTTTTTTTAGTGAGGAGCAGGTCTGCAGAAGCATCCTCTCTGCTGCTAACAGGCCCCTAACTTCTGTTCTACAGCTGCAGCCACTGCCTAGATGGACAAAGTGACCACCTGTGTACCTGGACAAAGGAAAAGGAGGCAATCTGATCAGTCAGGGGCAGAGCACAATTGCTGCAGAGACTGAATGATCCATCTGATCAGAAAGGCAAGATTAAGTTCCTTAAAAAACAGTGCTATTAAATGGGTTGTGTGGGTTGTGTGCCTGATTTAACCATTTTAACAGCAGTTGCCAAAAGAGAACAGCGCTCAGACAGCACAGCTGACATGCAGTGCAGTGGCTTGGCTAATGCATGGCATGATGACCGAGCCCATGGCCAGCAGATGGCAGGATGGCATAGCCAGGCTTCAGTGAGCACTGTGTCCTTAGCTAGGAGCCACCACCAGTACCTTTAGCTGAATGCCAGGCTCTGCAACAGCTCGGAAAGGAGTCGCTTGCCAGTACGTCTGTTCCGTCTGTTTCCACATTACTACATAAAAGCTAGAGCTGTCTTGATAACCAAAAATAAAGCCAGCATAGTCGTCATCTGTCACTGTGTTCACATGGAAAGTGCCCTCAAAGTCAACGCCGTTAAAAGCCGTGTAACCTAAGGGTACACACAAGTTAAAAACAATTCTGCAGAACACATGTTCATATTCTGTGCATTTTCTGCTGTAATACTTGAATCTCAGAAGAGGCTACATACCAACAGCAAGGCCAGGATCACTGTTCATAGTCTGCACAATTTCCATCCCCTGTAAGGGTAAATTCAGGGTGGTTAGCATGTGTGGCAAGCTGGATTGGCTAAGCCTTTTCTGGTATCTCTCTAGCACCTCCTTCATCCCTCTCTTCTGTTTGCTCACAACATATCTGTGACATTTGTAGCTTTGAAGTAAAATCAGTGAGAACTATTATCAAATAGTAACGTTTCAGCTGCTTGCATAGCCTGAGTCGGGAACAATTTGTCAGTTTTCCTAGTGCAGAATTAGTCATACTGGTATTTTGATACTTTCTTTCCCTGCCACAATCTTCTGGAAATCTGAATCTGGCCAAAACTGGGCTGCAGGGGAAGAGGGAAGAGGGTTGTGGGAGGAAGAGAGCTTTTCCTAGGCTTAGCTCATACAGTTGGATCACAGAGTTCAGGATTAAACTCACTGCCAGGACTGGGTTAAGGAAGATGTATACATCCCAGCTGGCTTCTGCAGTGGGAAAAAACTGCATGTTCCCTGTGACTCATAACACGTTAGCCTCCTGAAGGCTAAAATTTGTTAGTGTAAATAACTCCATCTAGGAGTCTGGAGTGCTGCATCCAGCTCTGCGGTACCAGCACAGGGAGGACACAGATCTGTTGGAGCAAGTCCAGAGGAGGCCACAAATAGAATCAGAGGGATGGAACAACTCTGTTATGAAGATGGGCTGAGAGAATTGGGGTTTTTCAGCCTGGAAAAGAGAAGGCTTTGGGGTGACCTAATTGTGACCTTCCAGTACTTGAAGGGAGCCTACCAGAAAGATGGAGAGAGATACTTTACCAAGAGCATGTAGTGACAGGGCAAGGGGCAATGGATTCAAAGTAGGAACAAGCAGGTTTAGATTAGGTATGAGGGAAAAAAATTCTACTGTGAGGATTGTGAGGCACTGGAACAGGTTGCCCAGAGATGCCCCAAACCTGGAAGCATTCAAGGCTGGCTGGAGCTCTCAGAAACCTTGTCCAGTGATGTGTGTCCCTGCTCATGGCCGGTCGTGGTTGGAATGAGGTGAGCTTTGAGGTCTCGTCCAACCCAAACCATTCAATGATTCTATGAAATGCTCTATTATTTAGCACATCAGACTTTTAAATTATGGGAAGGATTAATGAAACTTGTTTGCTACAGAAATATTTCAACACGGTAACACATGTCTGCCTTCTGGAAGCAGAATAAGCTGTCAGCACGCAGCTGTTTTAGAGTATTAGAGCATCAAGTTTGTTAGCTTGAAGACTATTAAAAGGAAAATTCCTTCATTATTACTCCTGAAAATAGTCTACTAACCAACACCTTCCACTTTTCATGTCTGCCAGAGGTCCAGCAATTACAGAAATAATTTTATTGTGGGTTTCACATGATCCTCCTCAGGTAAGAAAGACCAAAGGTATTTTTACCTGGTTCAGAACCACCCAGTTGGGATCAATCTGCGCATCCCCCTCTGGGTCCAACACCACTGTCTGGTAGGCCCTGAAGTCTGTCAAGGTGATCTCTGCATTCTCAGGGCACACATCAATCCGATCAATCACTGTATCCTGGTCAAAATCAGACTCACAGACATCGCCAACTCCATCACCTGAATGCATCAGAGAAGTGAAAGGAGATTTATGGTGCAGCAAGTAGTCACATCTGCCCCAGCCATGGGATTAGGGTGTCCAAGAAGCAGCCAGCGTGTCAGCCCTGCTGGCTGTAGTGCCTGAGAAAGTGCCTCTGTTTTGGCTAAAGGGTCCCTGAGTGCTGCTGTTGTTCCTGGGATGAGTGTATGCATTGCTAATGACAGTGTTGCATCCTGGTGCGCACAGTCTGGAGATGAATGTGGTGCCTGAGAATCAAAATGGCTCCTTAAGGCCCATCTTACCATTATCATCTTCCTGCCCTGGGTTGGGGACCAGCCTGCAGTTGTCAGGGCCCGGGGGCAAGAGGTCAGGAATGCCATCATTATCATCATCATCATCACACTCATCACCCAGCCCATCCTTATCTGTGTCCAGCTGGGAGCTGTTAATAACTGTAGGGCAATTGTCCGTGCTGTCCTGGTGCCCATCACCATCGCTGCAAGCACAGAAACAAAAAAGAAATGGTTTGCCAGCATCAGCTCCTGTCTCTGCACAGGGAACAGCACAGACAGCTGAGGAGGAAACACACCAGTGGCAGTTCTGGAGCTGGAAGCAGACCAGTGGGCAACACAACCTGTTGTTGTTCAAGTGGCTGAACTGCAAGGAAAGCAGGAACCAAGACACACAGATAAGATAAAGTGGCAGGAAATCAAAGATCAAGCCAGGAGCTAAAAAATACTCAGGGAAGAGAAAAATAAGCCTTAAATGGTGTGGGAAATGTACCAGAGCCTGAGACCCCAATCAATGTCCACTCCGAAAGCGCTGGATGTAAGGCACATGCAACAAGTGCAGTGTCACCAATCAACAGGCACGCAAACAAGCACTGTTCTCACCCTCCTGCTTTTTTGTGGTGGACTTGGCACTGCTACGTTAGTGCTTGGACTCAATGGTCTTGAAGGTGTTTTCCAAATGGAATGATTGCCATCCTGCAGGAGGGGCCATGCAGTAAGAAATAGAGGAGAAAGTCTGTAGCTCCTTTCAGGCCATGGCTGCATCAGCTGGTTACAGTGAAGAGCCACAAGGCACAGGGACACAGACTACAGAAGAGGGTTCAAAAAGTTATGGGGTGGCTACATAACTTCTCCATCCCAACTGTTAAGTGCATCCCTGAAAAAAAACTGCTTGAAGTGTGCTGTGTTTATTATGCATACCAAAACCAAATTGCTCTCTAGCAATTAGCAGGCATATTTTTCCTCAGTAGCTTCTTATTAGCACAGGTGGAGCAGAAATGACCTGCAGCCAAATTAAAGTCATGCTATGGCTTATAGGTAGGAATATTCCCAAATACCTCTCCCTGCTTAAGAAATGTGCTTTAATTTTAGGTCAGAGTAATCAATGTTTGCACAATATTGAGATAAAATGCAATAAGCACCATACATGTGTATCTACTGCAACGTTAAGCATGCTTCACACAGGAAATGCTTCACACACATTAGTGAAGTTTATGGGGGGGGAAAAAAGTCCTTTTTTAAAACAGGAAAAAGAACAAAGACATATCAACTTAAGAGTAAAATGCTGATGGCCTTGACAGCTACTGGCCCAAGACTGGGAATGATCCCTGCAGAGACATGGAAGTGGGCTGCCTGCAGGTCCCTTTGCAGAGAGCAGCACTCACCAATGGCCCTGGGGTGAAACCCTGCAGCTGTCTGTGGCTGATGAAATGCTGTGACAGCACAGGATTTATCATTTCCCTTGCCTCTAGTTGTATGTGAGGTGCACATGGGAGAACCTTCCATGCCTTAAGCTGGTTATGCAGAAGCTGCTTCCAGACGAGTGATGCAATTTGTCATGGGATGTGCTCCTGCGAATGCCCAAGGCATATGAAAGCCATAGACTGAGGATCCTTGCCAGTTGTGCTGTGCTAAAGCAAAGGGGTTGCTCGGCAAGTGTTTTACACTTGATAATAAAATTCTGTTTCTGCAACACTAAGTTCTTAATGAAAAATATAGAGCCCTTAACTGTGAAACTTCTGCTAAGGAAGTAGAGAAATTAAAGAAGAACGAAAAAGAAAGAAAAAAAGTAAAGACATTTTCTTACTAAGAAGCTCTGAGCAGTGCTCTGGGTTTTACAGCCAGAGAACTGCTTGAATGTCACTTCCACAGGAACTCAGAGGAAGCCTGTGCGAATGGCTGTAAGGGTGAAGGCTCTGTAAGTGTACTACCACAGGGAAGTGAACAAACAAGGCTAATAAAGCCTAACACTGTTATAACTGTTATGTTACTGAAATAACATCTCTCTGGAATTAAATCCAGGCTAGCCTGAGGGATTACAGCTCTCCAGGAATCAGCAGCATGCTTCAGCTCAGGACTAGCCTCTCTCACAGCATACCTGTCCTGATTGGTATCACAGGAATCTCCAACCAGGTCATTGTCAACATCCGACTGCAAAAGGGAACAGAGAAAGGTCCAGTGTCAGCTGTCAAGAGCATCTATTTGCAGGATTAAATTAAAACACAACCAAATCAAATACAACTAAAATAAAGGTATGAAAAGACATATGTTTTACAGAATATATTTTCTCTCTTGCATCACCCATCTACCCAAAAATTCAGTTTTATTTTAGAAAAAAGACAGTGAATAAGCACAGTTAAACTTAATTGAAGATTTCAAGCAAGATTCCTCTGCTACTGAAAATAAGTATTCCTCATTTCTAGCCAATGTTTATTTCTTAAGCATCTTTAAAAATCTACTATGTTTCTCTATAGTTTCCAACATTTTTCATTAGTGACGGGGTGAAATCAGAATTCCACCACATGAAAAGTTACAATGACTTCTCACCTAGGAGCACTGAAAGTTTTGATAAATAAGGACACCACGATTTTTGTTCTGATTAAAGGAATATCAAGTGTAACTAAATCACACCCCTGTGTGGGGTCTGGCATTGAACTCTATGGGACTGGAGCCCATTTCAGAGCATAAGAGTAGTAGATACATGGTGGGCAGAGGTCCTAACAACTTCCCAAATGGTGAGAGTACAACTGATGGCTCCCCTTTCTCACTTTCTCACATCAGGAGAGTCAGCAAATCCGTAAAACTCTCATGAATACCTAGATACATACTATAGTATATTATCCAGGAAATATACTATTATTGAAATATAAACACTATGGCTGCATGGGTTGCTTCATTCTCTTGCACCTTTTTAGGCCTCAGTAGTTCCTGTCCCTAAACAAGAATAGTTTTTCCTTCTGCCTGCTAACCTGGTTTGGGTTGCTGATTGTAGGGCAGCTGTCACAAGCATCACCAACACCATCATTATCTGTGTCCTCCTGGTCTTCATTGGGGATCCTCTGACAATTATCCAGAAGGTTCTTAACACCTAGAGTAAAGTGGATTGTGTGTTAAAGACAATTCCCATATTTGTCCATACTGGACCATATAAATATTAAAGCAGTAAAGACACTATTCCTTTTCAGCAACTACTTAATCCTGCAATGAAATTATAAGCCTGCACAGTAAATCTTTCTTATGTGTGCATCACTCATTTAATAGTAGTTGGGAACACCTCACTAAAGCACAGCTGTCCACCCCATCACACCCTCTAATTACACACAATTAATTCTATCGTGTTCCTATATCACAACTTACAGGATGGGACATTTCATTTTTTTATTATATTTGAAGGGGTGTGATTTTTTCATTTCTTTCAAGCCTCCTACATTAATGAAAAGAATATGTTATGTAGCTCTGGGGTACCAGTGACTGGCAGCAGCTGGATGCTCTGGAATGTTTGAACCTTTATGGAAATGCTGAATGATCAACACTCTTAACTTCTACATGAAACATGGCTTTGTTTCTCTTTCTCACACAATATACAGTGCTTCCAGTGCAGGCTAAGATATGTACTAACTAAATTAAAAGGATTAAAACCACAAGTTTCATGAAGAAAGACTCTGTGTTACAGCTGGTGACATGGAATCTCCTGACGCGCAGCACACTCTGGGAAAATCTGAATGACAGCAGAGAAGCTGAAAGTGAAAAATCACCAACCATCTCCATCCATGTCATCATCACATGCATCTCCTTTCCCATCACCATCTGTGTCCCTCTGATCATTATTCAGGACATTACGGCAGTTGTCACAAGCATCTCCGAAGATATCTTGGTCACTGTTTCTCTGGTTAACATTAGGAACCAAAACACAGTTATCCTGCAAGAGACACAGAATCAGACATCATTCAGGCCATGAATCTTTAATTTCTACTTTAGCTGATTTATAAAACTCTTGTATTTATTTCTACTTCCAAAAAAAAAGTGTGAGCAGTTTTGACATTTACATCAATATTAGCTCTAGATCAGATTTCACTTGCTTCCTCAAAGCTCTGCTTTGAACCACACTGTGGGAACCCTAATCACAAACACCCAGCACCATAAGGTTCACTTATAACCTTGATTTCTGATTGTCATTTTGCATGGGTGCATGGTGAGGAAACCTGTTTTGGTACCCGAGCTTTCTCACGTGCCCTTCCCAAAAGCTGCAGTTCAGAGACTCTGACCAAAGGTTTGCAGATGCTCTCAGTGAAAGGCCATTGCCCCTTCTGGTACAGACTAGCTGGAAATGGGCGAAGGAACTTATTGATGCAAAAAGGTACAGGTTTTTGTTTGATTTTGTTGGGTTTGTTTATTTCGAACAAGCTGCTATTGACTTTTAAAGTCCACCAGGAGGTACATGGAGAAAATTTTATTTCAAAGTGGTATAAAATTTGTACACCTATGCAGCATACCCATGACCTCATCCTATTGCCCATAGAGAAGAACAACAAAAACAATATAGAAATTACTTGATTGTGAAGGTGCTGAACCTGGAAATAGATTTACAGTTATAGGAGGATTTATTTTTTTCATTTTAGAACGTCAATAAAGCCAGTTGATTTAAGCTAGCAAAATTTGCGTGGAACTCTGTGGCAAAACAGCCTGAGACAGATTTTCTGTGACTGCTAGTCTGCCCTAGCTCCAGGTGGACATTTGTACTCTGGATAACATGTTTTGTTGGCTTGGAAGCACATTAAGCAGTATCAGTCAACAATCTTAATATAGAACAACAGTTGGCTTGTAAGAGTACAGGGTGAAAAGAAAACAGCTTTTCCAATCTGAATGTATCCTCTAATATATTCTGCTGTGTATACCCACATGGAAACCTCTTCTGCTTTGTGTACACAATCCAAAGCTTTTTCAAGTTATTGGCAAGACACACATTCATTTATTGGGTTTTGGATCCCTGATGAAATGTGTTGTCAGGTCAACCTGCTCTTTAAATAGAAAGATGTTAATGCAAATAATGTTCCTGAAGGTCATGCTATGACAGAGTGTGACGGAAGGACACAATTCTATACAAAAAGCTCTAGAATTAAATTATAATAGTAGTAACGGAGGATACAAAGGTGGGATTTAAAGCTGTGTGGTTTAAGTCTTGTAAGAATGAGCATTATATAAAAGAATAAAGACAGGATTTAAGGAGCCACTGACAATGACGGGTATGTAACAATCTCTGGCAAACAGTAGTGAGTTGGATTTCAGAATCACTTCCCATTGCAGCAATGGGAAATCCTTCTGTTGACAGACCCCTGCATTCTGATCTGTACATAGCACCTGCTCATTGGGAATGCCATCTCCATCTGCATCGTCATCACAGGCATCTCCAATCCCATCACCATCAGCATCTTCTTGTCCAGAGTTTGGGACAAATCTGCAATTGTCCTAGACAAAAAAGGAGACACGTCTGATGTTCTATAGGTAAACTGGATGCCTTCATAATTTGAATTACTTTTTTCTATTATTAATTAATTGGAAATCAATAATCAAATTAAATAGAATTCAATCACCTGAATAAAAGATGTATACATCGAGTCATGTTTCTTACAGTCTTCCTCTTTATCCTTTCATGCTCTGAATTATTATAGAATTAAGCATTTCTTACCTTTCTGCAGTTTTCAGCAGAACATGAGAGTTCTTCATTAGGGTAGCCATCAATGTCAACATCTTTTCCACAAATATAACCATCACCAGCCCAGCCAATGCCACACTATCAATAAAACATCATGGTAGTACTATCAAAAGGGTAATGAGTCACTGTAGAAATATTCAAGAAGGAAAACTCACACCAGTCTTGAAAACAGCAGCCTATGGAAGTCATGGCCAGATACTGAAGTACAATGAGATACAGTGAGCTTGAAACAAAGGTTTTCTTTCCACAATGAGAGATGCTGCAGTGTCCAGACATAGCTAGAAAGAGCTACAACTTGATGCCAATTGGAATGTATGCCTGCCACACCTAATGATTTCAGTGGGAGCTGATAGATTTCTTATACACACTGGCCAGAAACTAATTTTGGCTCCTCACTGGTGGGTCGAGTAAAAGAAAAGAGGAACTAGGTATGCTAGCATCTTGGCAAGGGGCACATGGTTAGATGGGATGGCTGTGTTTTGTTCAGTATCGCAAGAACACATCTGCAACTAGAGGAAGTTTTAAGAGAAAACTGTGTTGGCAATTACTAAGTTCACATCTGCAAAACAAATGCATCTGCACACAAGTTTCTCTTAGCCAATTAAATCATTACTGTTTCAAACCAACACATGACCAACACAACCAAGAACTGCATGTCAAAATCTGGCCTTCCCTTAAAACCAGGACTTGCCTACTACAAGTATCTAGGCATCTTCCCATTACAGCATGGACTTAAAACATCCTAGATTATTTATCTTTGAAACAGATGAACTTAAAAATGAAACCAAAGCAAGTGCCAGCAAAAGCATGCACTGTATCCAAATTTAGGACACAGGATTAGTCTCTTGCTTTATGTTGCAAGATGGAAAAACTAAGTAATATACTTCAGTATACTCTTACAGTAGAAGTTCATATGCTACTGGTGCTCCTCTGCTTCCATAGCTGGTAAGCACAGTACAGCCTCCCTGTGCCTGGAATCTGTTATCTCACTTTAAAAACATCGTCTCTATCAGCCAGCAAATACAGGCACGTTGGCTATGCAGACAGGTTCCTTACTCACAGCTATGTAGCTGAGCACCAGGAGAGGAATTTGTCCTTGTGATGTCTTCTGTAGTGTGACACTTGACAGTCTTTTCTGAGGAGACTACAGAAAGTCTACGAAAGTGATTCCTAAAGATCTAATTACACAGGCATAGTGAATATGATACAAGAATATGGCTGCTTTACAGACATGTGGTAAGAACAAAACAATTGCAAGCCAGTTTTCACAGCTGGTCTTGGCCAGTGTGCCACAATTGGTAAAACATCCAACTGTATAAAACGATCACAAAGCCTCTCTCATTTCCAGCCTAAAAATGGCTGGATTTCACTGTAAAAATGCACAAATTAATGAACTCACAATACATGTCACCTCTCCTCTCCTCTCCTCAATACAACGGGCATGGATGCTGCATGGATTGAGGGCTCGATTCCTACAGCTCCGTTCAGCCTGGCATCCCCTTGTTTGGTCTCCTGTATATCCTGATTTGCACTGGCCACAGTGGTAAGACCCCTGTAAGAACAAGAAGTCACCGGCAAGCCTATTAATGGTACTCTTTTCCTTTTTAAAGCAAATACAAGAGCAAGATTCAAGTCATACTGTTTATGCTGTGCAAGTGTATTTTTTCATCCATTGAGGCCTCTTGTACTGTGAACAAACTTTATTTTCTACAGGAAAATGATATTTGGCTCCCAGAGTGCATGCTGGAAAACATACTCAACTCTTGCCTGTTTAGACCCCTGTTTTGTTAAGCCAGAGAAAAGTCATGTAGCAGCAGAAGTGTCTTCATGATGCCTTGTCCTTGAGAGCATCACCCTGTGCTGCTTCCAAGTGGCTGAAACTTTGTGCAAAACTCCAAGCAGCAGCTGATTAATCAGGCTGGATGACCTTATTTCACTGTAAAGCACACCTACTAGTTTATCTAAAAGCAACTGGGCACAAATTTTAATCAAATAGAGATATGGAAGTTCATCATGTCTTTGTCCCATTTTGTTTTTAAGCTAAAATATTTTTAAGCCAATTTGATCCAAATCTGCCTCTTCAGAAGAGAATTCTTTATCTGAAGACATAGCCATCCTAATTTGCACTGCAGTAAGAATCCATGTAAGTTTTTGCTATGGTTTACCATAACACATGCATATGTATTTCATACTCTCTTGTGTAAACAAACACAAAGCAGCTAAGCCAAGGAATCTCATTATGTGCTGAGCTAATCACCATATGAGATATAAACAGATAAATGCTGATAAGGTGAGATCTTCTTCAGGCATCCAATGTGGCTTTTGTCTATGTCTCACATTCTTGTAGACCTGTAACTTAAGACATAAAAGTTAATTATGAATGATCTTTTTACCTAATGGAGAATAATTATTTTTTGACATGTCAAGGGACAGAAATGGGCAGATCTCAGACAAATATGTGCATCTATTCACCCATTGGTGAAACTGAACTTCATACAAGTTCACTCTTCATATACAAAGTCTGTTGGAAGAACTGTCAGGACGGCCGCAGTCCACTATCACAGAGATATCTACTTACTGCTCAGATGGGCATTATTTTTTTCCCCTATTCCTAACTTTGTTACAAATTTTAACTCTGTTCTGTCTGCATACTTTCAGGATGAAGATGAAAATAAACAGATGACTGAAGAGTAAAATAATCCCTGGGCGATGCAAATGGTATGGCTTATTTAAAACACACCAGCCTGTGTACTTTATCCTAATGGACGCCAGGGTAGTATCTTCTGAAGTCTGCTATATTCTGCTGTGGTATATTCTGTCCTATATCAAGCTCTGGTATGCATTAAAATAGCCTCTAAAGCAACATTTCCAGACCAGACTGTTTCTGAAGGCATATAGGATTAGAAACCCCACACTGCTCTGTTTTGACAGATGGCAGGACACTTGGTGCCTGTCCTCTGCAGACAGAGCCCGATGGCTTCCCAAAGAGGCTGCATGTCTAGTCATGCAGCAAGATACAAAATGTGACAGTAAATGTTCTAGATATTAAAAAAAGATACAAACATACTGTGAAAGAAGCCCTAAGAAAACAAGCTTATTCTCAAGGAAAGCTAACACTGAACACAAATTGTAGCCTCAACAATACCTTGCTGCAGAAAGGACCACCTTTACACCTGAAGGATACTTTTAACCTCTCTCCTGCTATGAAGAAACCCTGTGGCATGTACAGGACAACCAGGGGACCAGGCCCAGCCAGCAGAAATTTATGAAAGGCAGATCCTGCTTGTTCTGTAACAGGGTGACCTGCTCAGTGGATAAGCTTCTGACACCATTTCCCACAGCAATCCGTGGGGGAAACTGGCAGCTGATGGCTTGGGCAGGTGCACTGTTCACTGGGTAAAAAACTGCCTGAATGGCCAGGCCCAGAGAGTGGTGGTGAGTGGAGTTACCTCCAGCTGGTGGCTGGTCACAGGTGCTGTTACCCAAGGCAGCTCCACAGGCTGGGACAGAGTGACTGGAAAGCTGCCCAAAGGAAAAGGACCTGAGAGTGCTGGTGACAGCAGCTGAACATGAGCCAGGGTGTGCCCAGGTGGCCAAGAAGGCCAATGGCATCCTGGTCTGGATCAACAACAGTGTGGCCAGCAGCACCAGGGCAGGGATTGTCCCCCTGTACTGGGCAGTGGTGAGGCCACACCTTGAATCCTGTGTTTAGTTTTGGGCTATTCACTGTAAGAAAGACATAAAGGTGTTGGAGTGAGTCCAGAGAAGGGCAACAAAACTGATGAAGGGTCTGGAGGACAAGTCCTGTGAGGAGTGGCTGAGGGAGCTGGGGGTGTTTAGCCTGGAGAAAAGGAGCCACAGAGGGGACCTTATCACTCTGCAAGTACCAGAAAGGATGCTGTAGGTGGGTAGTGTTCAGTTTTTTCTCTCAAGTAAGAAGTGATAAGACAAGGAGAAATGGCCTCTGATCCTCAGGCCCTCTCAGGTCAAGGGAGATTGAGACTGAATATTAGCAAGGATTTGTTTACACAAAGGATTGTCAAGCATTGAAAAAGGCTGCCCAGGGAAGTGGTGGACTCACTATTCTTGAAAGTGTTCAAAATAGGTATGGATGTGGCACTTGGGAAAACAGTGGGATTGTCAGTACTATGTTAAGAGCTGGACTTGGCCTTAAGAGTCTTCTCTATCATAAATGATTCTGTGATCATGTAATTCTATGTCCAGCTTGCTTCACAGCATTAAAGTGGTTGTATGGTCTTTTTATTGGATCCTAATATCTTTCAAGCCATTTTTATTTCTCCTATGCTTGCTCTCCTGGATTTAATATCTATGGGCATTAACAGTCTTGTACCAATTGCAGCTCTCTCTGTTTTCATTTATTTAGAGGGATAGCTGTTACTGTAGGGATAACTCCTATAAAGAGAGCACCCAGGGGAACAGCTTGTTGCAGCAGTTCTCAGGAGGCAGGAGATAAGGGAAGCAAAGGTTTAATCTTTTAGAGATTTCTTGCAATAACATACCCATAAATACACATCACTGGATAGTATGGAGAGAAGAGCTCCTGCTCTTCAGTGAAAGTGATAAGGATACAATTCAGATAAATGTGTTCATGACAAATTAAGTATTGGTTGTTTTTTTTTTTTTTAATTAGCTAGGAAGAGAAGAAAGGCTTCTTTGATTTATAAGAAGAATAAAAAATTTTATTATTAATTGCTCTTTCATCAGACCCACAAATCTAGTCCTAGCCTCATGGAATTTCAAAACAATAGATTTTTTAAAGGTATAAATAAAAAGACACTTACCAAAGTGTTTATGCAATGGGAATTCGGAACACAGAGTCCAAGTCCTCCATTCTGACATTCATCAATATCTAAGCAGACCTAGCAATAAACCAAATCCACAAATAATAAAAATCAAGTCAATTTATTGAGATCAAAGACTGGAGAAACAACAGTAAAGTTTAAGACTAGAAAAGAGATGTAGCTTCTCCTGAAAGTACTCTCAGAATGTCACAGACATATCCATAGGCTAACTTTCCAAACCCTGAAGAAACAGAAAATTTCAACTTTAGAATGTGCTCTGGTTCACCCAGAAGAGTTTACACAGAAGCTGTGTCCCTATTCTAGGGCTCCCATTCTATGAAAAAATGTTACAGTAAAATAGGCCTTTTAAATAATTTTCTTCCTATCCAAAGCCAGTTTACAGAAATCAACAGAACCCCTGAAGTTGATCAGAGATACTTACAAAGATAATGACATTTTTTCTTGTCTCTATGCCAGTCAAGAGTAGTAGATTGTTAATACTCTCATTAAAGCTATGCAAACACAATTCAGATCTCTAACTGCAACACTCTGAGCTCTGCCTAACAGCATAAGGCACTTATGGAACAACTGAAAAATAAATACCATTCAATACAGATGCACTGCTAATACAAAACCAGCACCTTGCAATGGAAGTTGTCATGGAGGTGCTACCACTCACCTGCTTATGGCTCTTGGCATAGCTGAGTCCTATCCCTTGCACAGTTTGTCCCGTATATCCTGGAGGACAGGTCTCACATCGGAAACCTGGAGCAGTGTTCACACATTGCACACCAGGGAAGCAAGGGTTGTAACGACACTGCAAAGAAGAAACAAACTAAGCACATGTTCGTGCTTCAGTAACATCCAGACTCTGACTGTGTGTACAGACCTCTCACCAAAGGGAATGCTACATGCAACACCTCTATGTCCTCTGTTCAGAGAAGCCTTAGAGAGAAAACCAATCTGCAGGTATTTCTGACCTCAGTAAGTCTTCAGCTACCTCTGTAATTTAAATAACATCTGCAACCTTCCATTACAGCCTGTAGTTGATGTCCTAAACTCCCATCCTGAATCCTTCCTTTAGCTGGGCAGATTCAGATCCCTTGCAGGCTGAAGGGTCCAGACCAAAATATCAGGAAAGCTCCATAACTCCAAGCCTCCAAACACTCCTTCTAATGTGTTTTGTACACACAGAAGTGGCAGCAGCATTTTCCTTCATTTATATCTGGACAAATCTCATAGCCAGAGGGAATCCAAACATAAGCCAGATAAGAGGAATGTATCAGTGGCATCCACACATTTCTAGACCGGAGGCCTACAGACAATCTTTGGAACTTCTCCCAAAATATCACATGTCCACAAAATCACCCTTGGCCTGAAGTCACCATTCACTTCAGTACCTTATGCAGTTTTACAAAACAGCTGTGACCGATTTCAGTGGTCTTGTGGATGCCAGTTTGGGAAACACATCCTGCGTTGCTGCCTTTCCAACATCAACACTAGCTGCTAGGTAATGTTTATAAGAGTACCAAAAACATCAACATGCCATCCTGCTGCACAGGGCTCAAATACAACAATAAATGAGAAACATCAGAAAGAAATACTAAAGAGTTTTTAAAAATGCCTTTTTTCCTCCTTCCATCACTAACAGAAAAACTTATGCAAGATGGAGGGAGAACAAACCAGACAATATCCACCTACAAGAGACCTATAACTTGTAACCAAACACACACACACAGAAGCAGGAAAAGGTATGTTTAATATCAAAGTGTGTTTGACAGAAAGATTTCTTAATAGTATGTCAGTCAGTAATATAAGGAAAACATCAAACCTAGGACAGACATTTTGTGCCTCCTTATTTTGCTGTGGATTCCTTATTGTAGGCAGCAGAGGGCACCCAAATTACACAGCACACAGAGCAGAGCTGCAGCTCCCAACATAATGGGCACCACCATACCAAAGTAATGTCTTAAAACTGGTAATGAATTAGGGAGGGTACTGCAGAGATGCTGACAACCTCAAGAAAGATGATGGCAGCTCTTAGGAATCTTCCAGATTTGTCTTTACCAGAATTTGTAAAATACTTTCTTTTTAAATGCCTGTTATTAGGAAGTACAGAAATAGTTCATTCATAAAAGGCTTTAAATAAATTAAAAAAAAACCCAAAACCAACCAAACAAAAAAACTTTCTGCATATCAGGTAATTCAGGAAAACAATAAATATGACACATGCCCTCTCATTAGACAATTCAAAATTATTGCCATTTATTGCTTCTTTATTTCTCCCTGTGCAACTCTAAGTAAAAATACAGCTGATTAAGTAGGTATTTACTGGTGAACAAAACTGCTCCTGACAAGGTGGCATGTAATGGCAGTATCCACATAAAGACCTCATAATAAAGCAAGACTTTATGACACAATTTTCGCAAAAAATCCTTGCTGTTTCTAATGTGAAAGCAGGTCACCTGTCACGTGGAGTGGTGGCAGGAAGATGAAGGTACATGAATCTCCAGTGATTAGAGCCTGACTGCTAATGGACAACCACTTTAATATCAAGCCATCACAAACCAGTCTCTGTTTCTTTTTCCACCACTGCTGTAATGAGTAGAGTTGCTCCAGCCCTGAAAATGGCAGGGAGGAGATTATTGCCATGCTTTGCTTGCCTCAGTCTGAAAATAGCTCAGGAGGTGAAACCCATCCGTACTGGCAGGCTCCACCTAGGCTGGCTTGAGCCTCACACCATGGCTGTCTGTAGCATGAAACATGTACCACAGCTGTCTTGGATCCATCATTTGCATTCACATTTCAGAGCTTCACCTCCATTTTTCGCGCCTCCTGTAGCAGCAGACACAGTTCATGCCACGTAAGGCAAAACAAGAGATGTTGCCAATGCCTCAGGAAACTGCCACACTCAACGCACTTTCTCTCCCCAGTGCTTTTTTGCAGACAGGTGTAAGGCCCATCAAATCCTCTCCTGATGGTCTACAGGAGGGAGTAAATCAAAAGGGCAGTCCAAGCACATTTCCTGTTGGCTAGGAAGGAGAAATAGGGAATTGCTTTTGCTGTTTTACATTATTAACAGGTACACTAGTAGAATAGTGTTATCCACAGGCACAGTTTATGACCTAATTCTGCTGGTTCCTTGGTCTACTACATCCAGCTGCTTTTCCACAAAAAAGACTCAAGAGTAGTGGTAAAAATCATCCCACATAAAAAATGCAGCAGACCTCTAAGTGGTTTCATTGTTTCTGTTCCGAGTGTCACATTCCAATTAACACAGGTTTTCTTTAATCATTTAAGATACTGTAAATTTATTAATTCAGTCCTCAATACATGCAAGCTCTGAATTTCTAACATACAGCACAAGAAAAGAACTAGATTTAAGTCAACATTATTGGATTTCAACACAAACACAGAAGGAAAAAGAACAATGACAATGATTGTTTATTTTCTTTCACAGACTTCTAAGATAAAGATGCAAATATGACTCCAGTTTGAGTTGAAGAGAAGACTTTGGTCTCCAAGGCTGGTTCAGGAGCACAAGAATTTAAAGAAACAAAGCCCATGCTTTGTTTCTGCAACCTATAGAAACGATAGAAGCAAAAGTGCTTCTGCAGCCTATAACAGAAACTACAGCATCTTCTTGTGGAATAGAAATGACAATGTCAAAAGTGTCGGGTTTAGGTTCTGGGATTTTTTCCAAACATCAAGCTCCTTTAAGTGACTTCTCAACTCACCAGAGTATTTCAAGTTTTCACACACACAACCTCCATAAAGTTGAAGAAACAGCGAAACAGGGATAAAAAATCAAATCAGAATGAATTAACATTCACTGTGCAAGCAGTCAGAAAATGCTGAAGACAGCAAGTATTAGCAACCCAGTGATATGTATGAAACAGTTGCTTTTTAGCTTTTTTTTTAATTGAGTGAAAGAACCTATTTTACCTCATCAATATCTGAGCATGTAACTCCATTTCCCGTGAGTCCTTCAGGGCAGGGCCCACACTGAAATCCCTCTGCTGTCTCCATGCACCTCACTCCCCTGAAGCAGGAATTAACTTCACATTTCGGTTTAGTGCGCCTAGGAAGCTGAGTGGGAAAACTCACAGTGCCTAAACCTTTAATGCAGAAAGAACAACAGTTTCAGTGGTTGAAAGAAATGTTCATCATGGCTCTCAGCTGGCAAGCATTCTGAAGAAATTCCCAAGATACTTCATGTCCCTGCACTGTGCTGCTGCTGCTGCCAGCTGTGCTGTGGCTGAAAAGACTCCATGCTGGGAATGGCTCAGGAATTTACTGTGTCCCCAGCAAGGGGAAATTGAGGTTGTTCTTTTAGGTCCATGTGCTTCTCCTGGCTACATATGGGAGTCTTCCTTCTAGGTTAGTCCTAAAACATATCTGCTGCTAGCCAGGGCAGGAAACTCTGAAAGCCTGTGACCTCAGACCAAAGGACTCAAATATAAGGGTACAAATACTGGGCAATTCTCTGGCTAAACTGGCAACACTACCACTTCATAAGAAAAACAATGTTCTGGTTTCACAACAGCATCTCTGACAGTCTACAGGGGCAAAATAAGAATAAAGAAGGAGCAGCTGGCAGCCCACAAACACAGCAGGACTATGCAAGTACACGTGCTTAGGTGCACAGAGACCAGCCAAAGATGGGTCGTTCTGAGACTCTAGCAGGTACAGAACCTTGGTACAAGGGCATGTATGAATTTGACTTTTCCTTTGGCACTTACACGTAAAGGTTACCCTGCCTAGAACTCAACCTGAGTTTTGATGAGGCTGACAGACTGGGAGAAGAAATCAACTAAAAGGCCTGATGAGTTTAAGACCTTTTATCTCACACAGTAAGGGAGTATATTGGTTTTTATACTGACTGCACTTGTGTACTGATTGTCAGTTGGGTGTGATGCTGGAGGGCCATGCAGTGGCATTTGTAAAAGTATGCTTTTTTTTCATTCAGAGAAAAGATGAAGACCACCTTTTGGGTCTTACTGCTGTTAACTAGTGACTGCCTACTCTGCATCAGACAAACTTCAGGTGGACTGCATAGGACCTTCCTCAGACTGAAAATACCAGCCAGAACAAAATATGATTCCTCCCTTGTCCTTCTACTAAGAGTGTGCATGAGATAGCTGTGAGACAGTGTCTCCCTCCACTGGAACACATGGCACAGCTTTGTGGCAGAGTGAGAACTGACAGTACAGCCTGAGTGGTACTGCTTGGTTTAGTGGCATTTTATCCCCCAATAGGTGATTGTTGGGTCTGTGGAAGCTTTTTTTCTCTAATGAAAATCTATTTTAAATTTGTGTCCAAATACAAATACACCTAGAACTTTAGACACAGTATTTTTTAAAAAGTACTTTTTAGAAACCGCATAAATCTAACACAATCAATACTAGTTTTAAAACAACTCTTTCTCTTCTAGATTACCAGCAATAACAGGAACACTCACCACATGCTTGGCACTCAGCTATGGTATTTCTCAGAAAAGTTGTTTCTTTGACCTTGAGAATACAGAAAATAAATATTATTTAGGTACAGATAGTTCCAGTTTTGCAGCTGGCTGAGACAAGAACCATTAGTCCCCAAGATCCCACTCAAACCATGCAACACAGGTAATCAGTCTTAAATGAGATGCTCTTTGTACTCCATAAAATTAACAATATGGATAATGGATGTATTTAGGTTCAGCCTTCATCAACAGGACCTTTAAAGGTCCAAAGGTCCTTGTTTGACCAAAGGAATGTGCCACCAGCAATTCCAGTTCTGACACCCACCAGCAAGTGAAACAAATGCAATTTCAGTTCCGTGCAACAGACCCACAACTATCTAATAGTGGGCTAGGATGGCTACACTGCTTCCTCACCAGACACTACATTTTCTGGATCTGAATAAGCAAGCCCCATACACTCCCACATTCAATGATCCTCCTTTGCAAGCACAGGGTACCCAGACCTATATGGTTATTTCTTCTCGAGTGTCATGCCTCCAAGGCAATAACTCTACACAGGAGTTTACTGCTTACCCAGAGTCTGCGCTGACTCTGTCAAAGGGGCAAAATTGGGATATTTCACAACAAAGCCTCTATACAGTACCTGTTGTCTAAGAAGGTCTTTCACATCTCCCAGTATTTGGTTCATCTGCATCATTTGACCCATCAGCTGCCTATTAAAATCACCTGCAGGGAAACAGCAATGAAAAAGAGTGCACAACGTAACTCTTCTTCATTTGTCATGGTAATTTCTGAGATATAAGGTAGAAACCCCATGAAGAGCCATGGAGGGCAGACACTACTGTTATGCAAGCCCTGTAGAAATCATCAGAGCACAGTATTTATCTCAAATTTTATAGTGTGATTTTCATGAACTCAAGGCTTTTCTGGACTGAATTCCTCATATATCACAGAAATGGGCAAAGCTCTCCACAGAGAGAAAAATAAGATCATGATTCTTCTACCATTACTTCAGTGTTAAGGCTCTCCTAGGCAAGTAATGCCACCAATGCTACTGGTTCCTCCCAAGGCGTGAGACCAGCAACCCTGAGTGAAACCTCAGGATTTCAGAACTGGCTATTTGTGATAACCTATTTGGGGCAGGAGGGCAAGGTGAAGCCATGAAGCATATGTGCATGCAGTGGGAAGACACCCTGCGTAAGCGCATTTCACGTCATAGAAACAGAGTCATAGAATTATCAATGTTGGAAGAGACCTTTAAGACCATGCAGTCTAACCATCCACCCAACACTATCACTGTGACCCCTAAACCACAAAACCATCACCTTACTACCAGATACAGACACCATCTGAACACCTCTAGGTAATCCCACCACCTCCCTGGGCAACCTATTCCAATGCCTGACCACCCTAATAATGAAAAAATATTTCTAACATCGAAGTTGAAGCTCCCTTGTCTCAGTTTAAGGCCACTTCCTGTTGTCCTCCTACTGCAGGCATGGCAGAAGAGACCGGTGCCCACCTGGCTATATGCACCTTTCAGGCGCTTGTAGAAGCAATGAAGTCCCCCTGAGCCTCCTCTCCTTGAGACTGAACAAACCCAGCTCTCTCAGCTGTTCCTCATATGACATGTTTTCTAATCCTTTCACCAGCCTTGTTGCCCTTCACTGGACACACTCCAGCACCTCAATCTCATTTTTAAAGTGAGGGGCACAAAACTGAACACAGGATTTGAGGTGCAACCTCACCAATCCTGAGTAGAGGGGGTTGATTACTTCCCTGGTCCTGCTGGCACAGGGAAGCCACAGAAGGAACCACTACTAATTCATTCGTATTTTTCGAAGTGAAATTACCCAGCTTTCTGAGCAAGCTCACTGTGAAGCTCTGAGAACACATCAACAGTGCCTGCTCTGACAAAACAGTGTTTTTAGTAACTGCAACAGGCACTTGGCTTTTCTTCTCCAAGGCAGCTCATCACACTGTACGCAAGTTTCATGGCTGCATTTGCTTCTGACAGGTGCAGACTTTGTATGGACTCACAAAACATCTACTCAACACACTATGAACTCACACCAGAAGTCAGTCCTCAATACCAAGTAACAAATTAAAGACTTGTAAGACAAGAGCAAAAGTTACATCTGTAATGAGCCGTAGGGAAGGACCAGATCAAACCCAAAATCTTCACTGGAGATTTTAATCTCTTAAATGAAACACCGGTTTTGAGCCAGTGACAGAGAAGAAGCAGAGAATGTGTTTAGCACAGTAGCTTGTAGTTGCTTCTGTTTGCAGCTTACTTCTGAATTTGTACCTCTCAAGAAGAAGATATTTGTTTACTTCTCTAAGTCTGTATCTAAAAACAAACTTCACAAATATATGCTCTTCCACAGTCCAGGCAGGCAGGATATTTTGATATTATGCCTGATTGCTTCAGGGAGGTTTATTCACATGTTATTTTTGTGAGTACTGAAAGCTTAAATGAAAAATGCATCTCTTAATGTTTACCTCATTGTTTTGTACTTCAAAGCATGTCTAACTGTTTCCAAACATTCTAGTGGGAGCCGTCCAAATATTCACATACTATGTTTTCTTCACTTCATATTTTCTCATCAAAACACTGAACAAGTTTAAAGAGTCAGGAATCACCTGTTCCAGAGTCTGCCTCTGTACTAGTCCTAACCTTGCCATATTTTTATTTGGGTGACAACAGCAAGACATAGTATCATGGGTATTTTAGAATCCCATAATGGAACCTGGCACACAGGCTGTCAGGCCAGATGCTGGAGTCTGTTCTTGTTTTATTTTTAAAACAAAGGCTCATTTAGGCATTATTGATGGAAACCTGCAAAAAATTCTCAAGACTTCGGATGGTGTTTGTTGGCTAGCATCTAAATCAAAACCAGATCTATTCTGTAGTTAAGTTTTGCAGACTGCTAAACATTAAGGTAGACTAAACAGGTTAAACTGCCATAAACTACATGTCCTGGATGCAAATTTAGACAGCAGAGCAGAAACAGCTGAATACACCTGTTTTGTTTTTTTTTTTTCTCTTCCATTAAAAGCAATTCCAACAGCAGGCCCCACTTGCAGCAGAATGACCAGTGTTTAGGGAGAAGTACTCAGAGAGACCTTTAAGGAAGCTGTCAGTCCACAACAGAGTGGATCCAGGAGAAAGCAGCAAAAGGTTCCAGCCTGAAGCTATACAGTTATCTGGCCCTTCCATGTGGCCTCTCTCATCCATACCCCTAATACCTAATAAGGCAACTCCCCAGTTCAACTACTCTGTAGCTCTATATTCTTGAATCATTAACAGTATGATTAACAGAATGGCTTTCACAGCAATAACTACGTTCAGAGACTGCTCTGAAGTATTACTGATCAACAGGGAACTGAAGTCCCCATATTTCTCTTGCCAGGATGTTGCAGTATAGAATCATAGAATTTTGGATTGAAAAAGACCTGTGAAGATCTAGTCCAACCTCCTTGCCTTGGCAGGACACATTTCACTAGACCAGAATGCTCAAAATTTCATCTAGCCTGGCCTTCAGCATTTCCTGATGGGGTATCCATAGCTTGTCTAGGCAACCTGTTCAAATACAGGGCCCTGTATTTTGAGCAGGCAACCAGCTTCATTGCACAGCCAACTGGCCCAGGCATGCACAAACACTAGCCACAGTGAAACACCTCATATCTATTGCTTCTACCTCTCTTAGGAACAACAGCTCTCTGGCTCAAGCAACACATTTGCTCCTGTCTGTGTCATTCAAATCCTGAATTGTCATTCAAAGAGAATGACACCCATAGAACCATGGAGTAGCCTGAGTCGGAAGGAACTCATAAGGATTATTGGGTCAAATCCTGGCCCCACGTGGGACAATCCCAAGAATCACACCATGTGCATGAGAACATTGTCCAACTTCTTGAACTCTGGAAGACTGTGGTTTCTTGTCCAGAGAGCGAGGCAGGATTATAGTATAGATGATGGCTGACAAGAAAAAATGTTTCTCAACAGCCTATAATCTTTCATCAAGGAAGCTGTACATACAAGTTGTATGGGTAATTAGGAAGAGGCAGGTTCCAAGTAAACAGAAGAAAATATTCCTCAGATATGTGATAAATTTCTTGCCAGGAGACATTCTTGACCATGCATTCAAAACTGACTGGACAGATTCATGGACAAAAACATATATTGAGTACAAACCACAAAGACATCACCTCTGAGTCAAGAGCTCTGAATACCATTGGAGAACTGGAGAATAGTCCAGCATTCAGATAAAGCCACACTAAGGCTCTATTCCATTATGCTCTTGCCTGTGGGTCTATATTGACATACTGTCTCTAACAGCAACTTGGTTAAAAGAACCTTTGGTCTGGTGCAACACTGCTATTTTTTTCATACTTTGTCAGGTTCAGGTACCCTACATGAACTAGACAAACTCCTAAAATCCCTTGTGACCAGAATGATCTTGTAATGATGATCACATGCAGGGTACTAATCTCATCTACCAAACTGAGTGCACCTTGCATCCTATTTTCCTACCCAAACACAAAAATCCAAATATACATCTTCAGCCTGTGTCTGCTCATCATAATCTCACCCCACTGATTAGGTGTCTCAGCCTCACAGGCTGAACATGGAGGGAATGCTGCTGCCAAAGCAATGAGCAACAACCAGGCACACAGTCAAAGCTATGTACAATTATTCAGGTCCAAAGCACTCACAAGGATTTTCCAATTAATATGAACGCACACGTTTTTACCAAGATATTAGGTCTCACCCCTCTATACCGGTGAGCATTTGCATTCCAGCTTTTCCTAGTAATAGGCAAAATTGTCATTATCTGATATATTACGGCCATAAAAGGGCATCATGAATCATACACAAAGTTCAAGGCAGACAAGTTAAAATCGCTGTTGGAACACCCACCTTCTCTTTTGGTGGATTTGACTATGTAGACTTTGAATGTATTTATGTGAGTAGTTTATTATTGTTGTTATTGTTAATATTCATTATACTAATTCCACTTGAAAGTTAAAAGCAACTGAATTTGAGAGTCTAAGCCAGGTGGAGGCAGCCACAGTGAGATAGTCTGTCTGTATATTACCATCTGCATAATTGATTAGTTACAAATGAGAAAGCTGCAAGTTTGTAATTTGGAAACTCGCTGTGAGAGAGATGCCACATTTTGCAGAAGCAAACACTGAACTACCCTTCCATTCCATGTTCAAATGCCCGCTGATTTAGTGAAGAAGAGAGAGATGTGAGGATACATTTTTTTTTTATCTAAGTGTATATATGTTAAGAAGCAAGGAAATAGAAGTATCTGGAACTAAGGATTTACATAGCTAAAAGGTAGACCAGATTTTGTTACCACCTTACACCACTGATGCCTACATTCATGTGACATACCCAGGCTCCTCTCATAAAATTTCTGCATCTAGTCTCTGTTCTTATGAAAACTAGCAATGATGCAGGGTTGGGTTTGGCAGGGGGAACAGGAAAGGGTACAAGAGAGAACATATCACGAATCCTATTTCAAACCTATTTCAAACTGAGTTTCCTTCCTATGGTTGTCATATATTAATGCATTGCACGCACAGTGTGATCTCATTCTTTTTCCTCACACCCGCAGCAGAAAGGCAGTTGGTCAGGGACTAGAATGACTACAGACGGGACAGTCTAGCACAGTTTTTCTGAGTCCAGAGGTATCGTCGTGGTCCATGCATTGAAGAAAGGACTCTTGACGACAAATTCAGAAGGCTAAAATGATTTATTAAAATGACTCTATATTTCTAATATATTTCTATATCTGCTCAGCAGAGAGCATTCCATGCTCCTGCTGCTGCTTTGTCCAGGGAAATGTGTCCGAATAGTTTACAATATCAGAAAGATAAAGTAATTTCAGCTTCAGTCTCCTCATAGGTAGGAGGAGGCCAACTAATTCCATGTCCTTGAAGAACAGACACAGATATTTTGTTTACAGAAAGCTTATACAGAGTAAAAGACAGCAAAAGGATGTTCTCCCATGGGAAAATGATCAGAAGGCTTACACACAGAGAAACTTATAATATGTTCATAGCAACACAGAGGTTGGGAAGCACCCTCACCTAACACAGGGGACTGCATTAAGCCCCTGAGGCCCTGCAGGGATCCCAGTAGCCTCAGTTCCTTCCTCCCAGCTGAGTCTCCACAATGCTCAGCACAGCCAGAAAATGAATTGTTTTTAAATCAATGTCCCCTTCAGCAGGTGACAAAAGCCTTGGCTAAATTGTGGCAGGACTCTGCAATGGCTTTTCCCACATAGACATACAGGCTCTGTAGCCATGGCACACAAATTTTTTTCAGTCTCCTGCAAGCTTCTTCACACCTTGCTCCTCCTCTCTGGGTGACAGCCCAGTGCTCAACAAGAGATGGACACTGTCAGTGTGGATAAGTACATGGGTAGGTCTTGCTACTCCATTGATCTTCCTTTCATACAACCTGTACCAATGTACCCCATTTAGCACTACTTTCCATCTGCAATTGTTTGCAATTTGAATACTTAAAATATTATTAAGCTGACACAAGCAGATCATCATCACAAAAATTTGCATTCCAAATTAGGCTAAAAAACCTCTTTCAATCATTACAGACTTGTCCTTCACTAAAACAACAATTCATTGCTTTATCACCAGCAACAGTTTTCTCTCGAAACAGAGCTATTTCTAAAACATTTACAGGAAATTGTCATTGCTATGATTTAGTCAAATAATTGTTATTACTTGACTATAGGCTTCTTCACATTTTCAATATTCATCACATTAGTTTCCTTGCACTGGTATCATTAAGAATAATTTTAACTCCCTGTTGCAGGCCTTACCAGTGTACTGAGGTACAGGCTCAATTTGTTGAAGAAAACAATCCTGCAGGTTTCCCACTTCAGCAAGGGTTCCTCCAGTCACCATCTTTAGCTCATCTAATGTATCCTGGGCTCACAAGAAAAACAGAGCTCACAATTCTGGTACAACAATGGGAAGAATATGAAATATCAAACAAAGTAAATTAATTTTTTTAAGAGAGGGAGTCCATTTCCTATTCATGCAGGGGTCATACACCATTCCCTTCAGGACCATCCCTCACCATTTGAACTGTATAAAATCTCTAATCTTTGCCTTGCAGATTTTCACATAACTGCACTTTTTATTTCTAACTTTTTTTTTTACCGTTCCAATTCATATGATCTCACATACTAGGAAGTTCACATATTTCTGTGGCATATGTTTTTGTTTAAGTCCAAAACAGTCTTTTTTCGCTCTCCTCTCAAACAGATACATATATTCATTCAGGAATACGGGCACATCAGTCATTCTCCATAAAAACAGGCTCACTTTCAAGCCTATAATGAAACAAAGTAAGTGGGCAACCTTGGGGGCAGAATACCTTTGCACCTTCTAATAAGTATTTTTGATTAATGATGACGGAAGATACTGTGGAAGACACTGTTTATCTCAGACTGCTGATAGGGAGATGACACGAAGCTTTCTCAATTCCTGGTTGGCAGACAGAGGAAGAAAAGCTATTGCAGTCAGATGAGGGCTTCACTCTGGCACCACAAGAGTCCTCCCTTTCTTTTGTCTTTTTTAGTCTCTTGGCATATCATGAAGAGGAAAGCCACGTATAGAGACAAGCATTGCTCATACAGAACAGCTGTAAGAAGCCAGTGAAATGCTGCCCTTACTGCTTTAGCTAAGTCCTTACAAAAAGTTCACTTCTCAAAAAACAACTAGATTGAAGTGAAGGAGGCCATAATTTTTTGGATTTTATTAAAAAAGCTAAAAATTGTGTCTAAAACAAATAGCATAGTTATTATAGAGTTCATGTGAGCTAAGATTTCACCTGCTCCGTAGGGAGCTTCTATTTACATTAATTTCACAACTTAATATTAAAGTATTACTGTACAGAGCTTGGCTGCTGTGAGGACTGAGGTTTGAATTCAGTGATTTAGACATTCACTGTTCAGTGATTCCAGAGGAAATCCTCTAAGTCCTCAGCCTGTTCCCAGTTTCCGTGCTCACCTGTGGTTTCTCCTGAAGAGTGCGCAACTCAGCTGCCACCACCTTCTGAGACAGTGCTGAAAATGGTTTTGGCAAGTCCTCAATGGCACCTACTTGCAGGCAGTCCAGATACAGCTCTATCGTGCTCAGCCCCTGCTGCAGGCCACTCAGCCACAAGATGACAGCATGGGGTTTCCCATCAGCCAGCTGGATGTTGCTAAAGATCACAGAATTCAGCCTTCCATCACTCTTCAGATAGCGCAGCACCGCTAGGACAAAACACACAGAAGGACTATCAGAGGGTAGCAGATAGCTCAAGGCTGATCAAGAAACATCCTGTGGAAATCTGCAATTGCTCTGGTATTTTTCCACATGTCCGCTTTTGTAAATGCATCCCATATGCAGACACGATGATAATAATAAATGGGACATTGACTCTCAAAGCAGCACTAGCAGGATGCTTGCGTGACTCCCTATTTGTAAAGCTCTGATGCTTGTGCTGAGTTTTCCTCTGCTTTGTCTAGGCCTCCCTAAATGGCTTAACCAAAGTCACTTTACAGGCCAGTGCGCTAAAAGGCAAGCGATAAAGTTACAGGGTGTAGCAGGCAGCCTCCAGTCAGCACTTTGGTAGGTACATATCTGATAGACCCAGAAATACTCTGTAGCAGAAGTGTACAACTAGAAAATCAGTTTCAGTGATGCATGCCGCATAGAGTGGAGCCATCTAAGAGTGTATCCAAATGAATAATTAAAGACCAAAGGAACTATGTTTCCAAGCCAATAACCTGCACTTCTCCATAACAAACACTCAGTAAATCCAAAGTATAATGCAGAAAAGGCATAGTCCACTGCTAGAGATGACTAAACCTTCTCTCAGCTCTTTTTAAAAGCATTAGTGACTGACCTACCTGATAAAAATTCTAATTTCATGAAGTAAAATGCACCATCAAAAAAACCCACAACAGCAAACAAATACTCTTACAATAAATATCTGCTGAGTAATATTGAAAAGAAAGTCTCTTTCCTAAGGAAATTAGATTAGTAAGATAGAATCTGTGAGCCAGGTCTCTAAGATCAGCTAGCTAGTTCTCTCCACAAAATCTCTCCAACTGCGTATCTGCAGAAGCAATGAGCTGAATGCATCTAGGCAGTGAAAAAACTACCCTGCTGTATCAGACAGACCTTGTTTCAAAGATCCCACTGATCACCAGCCGACAGTCTCTTATTTCCTGATCATAACAGTTATGTGCACGAGGAATCAAGCTGCACAGATACCAGGCATCTAAATATTTACGTGCTGCCTCTTGCTAAAGTCTGAAATTCACAGATGGCTGCTACAGTTGCATCGAGAGCTCACAAATTATCTGACACTAAGTCAACCAAAAATTGTGGATATAGTAGAGGTAAAAGCTCTTACTAGCTTTGGACCTAGTAACAGCTACTTACTGAAACCATCCAATTTCTATTAATTATCTTCTATTCATTACCTTCCCATCTTTCCACTACTAATACAATTGCTTTGATGCTATGATATCTGTTTGTTGGTGACCTCCCAATTTACTGCGCACATGCTCCCTAAGATTTTTCTAATTCCTCAGCCTGATGATTTAAAAAACCCCAGACCTATACCAGCATGAATGGGGCAGGGTATGTCTCCATTTTTGAAGTCTACTCTAGTGCTAGAGCCTCAGCAGCTGTGATCAATATCAGGAATGTTTTTGCTACTGTCTATGTCAAAGCACTGCCAGAGCTGAGATTTCCGCAAAGGTGCATGAGGTCACCAGTAACTCGATAAAAGGTAGCATTTCTTGGCAAACTCAAAGACCCAGCAAGACAGAGTACATTGCAGACACTTTATTTATGTGAATATTATGCATGCCTGGTCATATAAAAGTAAGGTCTTTGGATCTGGGCCCTGCATTCAGAGTGACCAAACACAACAGTAGCCTAGAGAAAGAAAGATGAGATGGAGGCAGGGCCCAGAACAGACCCTGCCAGAATAGTTTCAGGACAAGGAGCAATCAGTCTTGGAAGGAGGATCAAGTTTTTTTTCCTCAGCCAAAGCCAAATATTCATCTGGTAAACTAGAGTAGGTTTTGAAGAGAGATTTTCTTGGATCACAGCCTCCACCTCTAAGATTTAACTCATCCAAGCCCCTGCAGTATGTTTGCTGCTTGAATATTTTACAGATATTCATGAGAGTATCATGTAAACTGCTTAAGAAACAAATTTTCAATTAAAATAGGAGCTGTTTCACAGAATTGTTTAACTGCAACACTTATATGCACTATCTGCTGTTTGCTCCATAAAGGAATAATTAAAAAAGGATAAGAAATCCATGGATGCTATCTGTCTCTGACAGGCACAATTAGTGCCATAAGTTTAACTGTTAACTCAGTAATTCAGACCAGTGCTTTTATAAACATTTAGGTGTTAGAAACACGTTACTATCGGTTATATCACAATAAAACCAGAATATGAGGCAACCATTGGGAACAAAACTCTTAAATGTGGGATTTTAAAGTATAACTAAGGCCTGCTTTGAGCTCCCTAGATCAGATTTCGGGGCATAACTAGAAATACCATGCAGAGAAATACCACAGATATTAAGACCCTGCATTTTGCTGAGATGCCAACACTGGTTCACACTTAAGCGACGATGTTCAAACTTCAGAGGATCATACACAACTCACACACTCCATACTTGCAGCTGACACGACAATCTCCTGGATGCAGTTTAACTTACTGTATGAAGTAGCCATATGGGATCCCTAACACGTCCAGAGAAATCACATGGGAAAACACTGCCTCCCACTTGCTCACTGCCATATACCTTAAACAAGCTGCTCTAAAGTAACAAGGAGGCAAAGAAATCCAATGAACAGTCTTGCTGCAAAAAGCCTCACTCTCTTTGGCCAATCCTTTACATCAATCTGATGGTCAGTCTTTTACATCAGGTTACAGATGTGCTCCATCTACTCAACACTGGTCACCAACAGGACAAGTCGCTTCATGCTGCCTATACATACGCAATAGCCATTATTGTGTTTGTCCTGTCACACAGATGCTCCTCAAACACCAACCTACTGAGGAGAAAACCAAAAGAAACAATGTAACCTTCCTCCAGAAACACTTTAACAGACTTAAGAGATTGTCAGTAACCATCAGACATGGAGACATTTTTGAAAATTAGTTTGATGTGTTGAAACTTGTAAGCATATAGACATATTTGCATGTATACATGTGTTTCTATATATATATGTATAACATTTACACACATAATTGTGTGAGAGGGAGAGTGAGTACGTATAATCTTTCATTTATTTAGCAATTCAGTAAGTCAGTGTTAGGAATTGACGCTTTTGATAAGGCTGTGTGACCATGTATTACCCACTCCCAACACACACACAGCTCTTATTCCCTTACCTCAGAAGGATTTTAGCAGACCTGATAGAACTACCAATCTCTTATCTAACTCATGCCCCAACAATGTTTAACAAAAAGGTATGCTTTTCTTCTTTTGCAGCATATTGAATAATTTCCCTATGTATAAACTGAAATTTCTCAGTAGAATTTCACAGTATATTTGATTCAGCTAATTACTCAGTAGCAAATTACTGTAACAGTGGTGAAGTCAATGCAGCAACTATAATGTACACAAATCAACAATCTTTCACTGAACCCTAAAATAGTAGTATATCCTAGATCTGGTTTACAGATCAATGAAACTCTCTATTTCTACAACTGCTGCAGTTCCTACTCTGACTCCTGATTAACTAATTCCAGTAAATAAAGAAAAAACACTTTATTTCACCCAATAGATCTTGTAAGTGCCGGGAATATTTGTCTTTCATAGTCACATCTAACCTCCAGGGTCAGCGGAACAAGAACCTGCCTTTCATATGCATGAGGCAGCATGTGCGTGTGTCCCTCACATTCCTGAGTAATAAGAACCAGTGACTGTCCCTAGGGGAAAAAAAAAAAGACCAAACCAAACTGACTCCTGGCTCCATACTCCATGGTTTTTTCCTCCTTTCTCACCATTGCTCAGAGTAAGCACAGCAGCTGAATCGGGATACCAGCTGATTGTCAGGTCAGCTTCCCCTGGCCAAGAGAGAGCAGCATCAAGGAGATGAAGGAGGAGATGAAGGAGTGAGAGGGGATGTGAAAAGTGACAGCATGCAACAGGAATGACTCAAGCACAAAGGTTAATCACACAGTTGTCAACACTCATCTGTCACACACCAGTAACTATGGATCCAGCACCAGTTCTACCATACACATTCCAAACAACTCACCTTTACTCATCCGTCCCATTACCGTAAATTCAAAATACTTGCTGTTGTCAGCTGATGAATATAGGCCAAAAACAGTGGCTGTGCTCTTTGGCTGTAATTTGAATGTTGAGAGCAAGTACACTTCATTTAGCATAGGATCCCCAAATGCTTGTTGCAAGAAGTTCAGTACCACTCGCTTGTTCGAATAAGGAAGAAGATCAAAAACTGGGGGGGAAAAAAAGCAAATTTCAACAGAAAATTAATTAAAGAAGAATGTGATTTGAAGCCACATATTGGAGATTGTATGCTCTTCCTACCCAAATTAAAAAAAAAAATTATCAATATGATGATCATTTGTAAATATCATAAAGTTCAAATCCCTGGCACTGGAAGAGATATGTTAAGCAATCTGGTCCAGTGAAACATGTCCCCACACATGCAGGGAGTTTGGACTAGATAGTGCCTGCCAGCTACAACTATTCTATGATTCCATCAAAATATCTATAATTTGTTGCAACTGATACTATTTTAGCAACTTTTATTTTTCAAAGTACTTATTGATAAGTTACTAACATAGAAATATCTAGTCTTCAAATTGAGGTACTCAAATATTTTTAGGTAGATCTCAAAAGTGCTTTTCTTCTGAGGATTCTCCTCAAGTTAAAACAGAAAGAAGGTTAAAACAGAAAGCTTTTAAACCTATTTCTGCTTTCATAAATTCAGATATTTGTGCTCACATATCAATTAGATAAGGATTCAGCATTAAAATTATCAGACAGATTTCGAGAGTGCTCGTCCTTTGATAGCATTCGCGGGACACCAATTAAAATGCCAAAAAGCCCGGTAAGCAATATGATGTTCACAACCTTCTCACTTCACTGACTTTTGAGAATATATATTATACAAATAAGACTCATCTTTCTCTTCTAGCACAGAAAACAAAGAAATACAGGCCTGACAAAAAAAACCAAAACAAAATAAAACCCACAAACCCTGAAGGCATAATGAAAGCTCTTTCAAAATTTTATTTTAGTTTTTCCACAATGCATCAGCAAAGAGTCTGTGATTTTACACAATATAAGTCAGCTATGTCCCTTATGACACTGAAACAACAAACTGGAGTTTTCCTCAATGTTCCTAAATCCATAACATCTCCGAACTCAATAAATGCTTCCATTAGGTTTCTTGATTATCTCCTATTCCAACCTGCTGCAATTAAAGCAGTATATATATTATACCCTGGCAGTAAAGTCTGATAAATGATTTTACACAAGTGTTATTTAAATATAAGAGCACACTGAGCCACTGACACTCCATAGGCCTACCATAGCTGGGCCATATCTCCTCCCACACTGGAACAATACTGTAGAGAACACCAGACAGACGGCAAAGGCACATGACAGCACATTGTGCCTTAGCTTGAGTCAAGCCCATGGTTATACTAGTAAGTTAAGTTTCCCAGGCTGAAAAAAAACCGTGGACCTTTGCAGATGAGCCTTGTCTATGCAGCACAACCCCAAAGCTGTTGTTGTCTGTAAGGTGATGAAGTCATCCTACAATTCCAGTGTTTCCTTACACTACACACAGGAAAAGACTGAAGAGCGCTCAAAGAACAACCACATGGGCACACAGACCTTCCCACAGACATGTGGGAAACCCTGTCCCCTTATATGAGAGTGTGGGTTCATGCTGCTCCCATCACTCATTCTGAAGCATCCATTCATTTATACACTAATGTTATTTCCAAAAGAAGAGAGAAAATGAAGACCTTTTCCCCTTCATTTCATGAAGTCATTGAAATAATCTCTGAAGTTTACATTTGTATTGGGTCTAAGGATCTCATGACTCTACAGAGAATTTTCAGGACACATTACAACAAATATCAGGCCCTTGATTAGCATGCACTAGTAATACTGCTGTCGGACAACTAAGAAACATATATGTAAGGTGGACCTGCTCAAAAGACTTCTCTTTCATTCAGTTCAGATTTATAGCATCCCAGAACAACCACTGCTCCCACTGAAACCAGTGACATGGAAAACAGAAGCAAAAGGCTGGGTACTTCATCACACTTTGTGAAGAGAGAGCAGAGCAAGTGCCCATGTAAGAGATTGAAATGCAACTCACTCCTCTGTACAACAGCATTTTACAAGTAATAGCCATTCATAAAATACAGCTGTGTTTCCTCAGCTGGAGCAATGCAATACAATACCAAAGACTTTGACAGCATGAAATATAGCTATAAATTTTGTTCAGTTCTAGGTCTTTTAGCTGAATTTCTATCAGTTCCTGTGATACTCATTAATCTATGCTAGAGTCACTTAAAAATATTACAAAAGTAATGACTAAACACACCGGTGTTTAGTAATGACTAAACTAATGTTAGATGTAAAACATCTAACATTATAGAAAACATTTATTGAAATGTTTGTAATTTGTATATTTAAATTAATACTCAAATTGGTTTGGCAGTTGTGTTCCACAGGGCACAGGGCCTCAGCCTGATCCTTCAGGACCATGTTATCAAACTTTTTCCTGGGATATCTTCACTGACCAGGATGTGGATGCACTACATGATCAGACCCATCTTTAAGCATAATTTACACACATGCAGCTATCAGGAAAATGAGGGGACTATGAAAATTCATTTTACATACTTAGCAGAGCTGGCAGAGAGACAGCTCTTGGCCATTATAGAGACAATTATTTGTTTGGGAGAAACAGGGAAAAAAAGATCCGCAAAGATTTCACATCTCGTTTTTGGAAGAACCTTGTCTCTTTGTTCCTCTCCATGGAAAGGCAGACTTGAAACCAAATGTATAGAATAGGACTGCCAAAGCTGAAAGGCACAAGCAGCTGGTTCTAATCCATGCAATGGACTGAAAACTCCAACATGCATGAGTGTGCATACCCACTGGGCTAAACTGAGCCTGCTCATGAGACAGACCAGGAATTCTCTCCTGCACCTTCCTTCTGTAGTTTTTTAGAATAGAGCTGCTCACCCTCCTAGCCAAATGCTAACAAGGGATGAGCTACATGGTGAGACAGTGGCAAACCACGCTTTGGAAACCTGCCCAAACCCATCAAGGCTAGCTTTTCAGATGAGAGCTAGAAGACACGATGGGAAGTGCTAGGATGAGGAGGCACGGAGGAGTGAAATTAGTAACACAGGAGAGCATGGAACTTAAAATACCCTTTCCCTCCTCTAACTCTGTTGCCATATCCCACCAGCTTTTCAAGACCTTCCAAGACTGTTTTCTGATCACACCTAATCATAGCTGTAGGTGTAAATACTGCTACACTACTGTTCAACACTTTTCAAAGTAAATATTAATGGCTTAGACACCTGGAATGAAATCCTAACCCCTACCACAACAATTTCCCACTGACCCCAAGAAGCTGAAAGCATCCCTTGTTGAGAGTGGAGTTTTTCATTGGCCACTGCCCCTGACAAGTTAGAAATCTGGCTTTTTTTTTTTTTTTTTTAATTCGCTAATACGCAACTTGTCATTACAACAATTCTCTGAAATCTTTTCACATCATAAAGGTCTTCAACAAAGGCTTCTGGAAATGCAGCTGTATTGTTGTTATTGGCTGTCTTTTAGATCTGCTTAAGTAATAACCGATTGCAGCGTCAAAAATCATTCTGTTAAGCAGTGGAGGGGGTTAAAAATGTAGCGAAAACCACAGGCAGCTTTAAGGCTCCTGGAGTAGCTCGAAGCTGCACTAACCGCTGCACTCAGCAGCCGAGCGGGCTCCAGTCACAAGCTGCTACCGCAGAGCAGTACCACCCACTTAACTCAAGCTCTAAAATACAGCAGCTCTTTACTTATTACGTGCATAACACTGCCACGACAATGCTGGGGTTAAACGTGCAAGTTTTCCTATGAACTTTACTATGCAGTAGAGTTTTCCCAAGGAGTTTTCACGCCTTAGAAATTCACATCTCATTTAGGAGAACTTGCAGCCGAAAAAGGGGCAATTCAGATGCTACAAGCACCTACCAGCACACCTACAAAAACACTTTCTGCAGGCTGCATAGGAGCGGCTGACACCGCCATCGCCTCCGGTCCCCCCCGCTAGTCCGGCGGGGCAGCGCGGCGGCGGGCGGCTCCGCGGGCGGGCTCTGCGCCCCGACGGGCAGGGCGGCTCCCGCTGCCCGCCGCGGCTCCGGCTCCCCTAGCACCTGCAGAGGTGTTCCCTTTCGCCGCCACGCAGGGCTCCCGGCGGAGAGCAGGGGTCGGGACGCTGCAAGCCCAGAGCCTTCTCAATGGAAGAGGGAAAAGGAGCGCGCACTCCCTGCGGGGGCGCGGGGCCCTTACCTCGGGGGGCGGGTGCGGCGGCGCGGCCGGGGCACAGCTGCAGGGCGAGCGGCAGCAGCNCGACGGCCGCCGCTCCACGCCGGGCCCCGCCGTTTAACGGGGCCGGCCCCGGGGCCGGGCACGGCCGGCGGCAGGCGGCGGGCCATTGGCCGGGGCTCCCCCCCGGAGGCGGGCGGGGGCCGCGGAGGGGGACGGCCGAGCGCTGGGGTGACCAAGAGAGAGCGCGCCGTCGGAACCCGAGCCGGGAACTGGCACCGATGGAGGTGGCTCGGATAGAACCGGAGATCCTGGCGACGCCCCCCAAAATCAACACCTGTGGGGATCCTGTCTGGAGTCTGTCCTTTGAGGACCCCTAGAAACAGAAATGTGTTTAGTGGCTTAAAATTCATAGTATATTCCTACCTCACCAATTCATAGAATTGGTGAGGTAGGAAAAGAGCTTTAAGACCGTGCAGTCCAATGGTTAATAAGCCGCTATGCTTACTACCAGTCACAAGAAGATGGCCCCAAAAGTGAATTGGGTGTGCTTTATGAGCCAAGTAAGAATTCTGTAAGTTCAGGAGGGACAGTAAGTCCAGCACTGTTGCAAGCAGCCCTTCAGAGAACCACCAGCCTGGTGAGGGATGTAGAAGAGTGTCAGAAACATGAAGGTAACGCAGCCTTGTTCACCCAGTCCTGCTGACTGCAGGATGCTTAACTTTGAGGTTGGCACGATTTTACTTTAAAACTTCTCTTGCCTCCCTTCCTATGTTCAGCAAATGGTGAGAATCTTTGTGTCTTCTGACAACAATACAGATGTCGTCTTTGCAAAGCCCTCTCCCAAGTTTCTCTGCCTGCTCTGCAGTCAGGCGTTTAGTGACAACGGTTAAGGTTTAACATATATTAGAACATGTTCCCTCTCATGCATATCTGAAGTCAAAACAAATGGGGATGCTCTGGTGTGTAGACTTGGTCTTGGTAGGAATTTAAATACTCCACTTTTCCTAACTGAAGAGTGTCACTAAAAGGGGTCATGCAGATTGCAGGCTGGGGCAAATTGGGTTTCTAGAAGACTCAGACTGGCAAACTGAGAAATGCATCATCTGCTCCTCTGTTTCATTTAAAGAGCTCAGAAGCATTCGGAGTGCTCAAACTGACCAGGTGGAGACTATGGAAAAAGGCTGTTTGTCTTAGCAAACTCCCAAACTCAATAACTTAGCCAAAGTCAATTAAAAAAAAAAACTTCTTTCAACTACAATAATTTTCAGCACTGCATGTTCCATTAGGATATCATTATCCTGTTGTTTGCCCTCTACTTCAGAAAATTCTAGCCTCTGCACTGCTGATGTTAAGAAAGTACAGGCAGAAAGGAGAAAGGGAGCAAGTGAGAAACCCAAACACATTGTGAGCTTCCCATCCTGCTGCACAGCTCCCTTTGTCCTGTACATGCCTCTGTATGTATCATGTATCTCTGTATGCTGATGAACCTCTGTCACATCAGAAATCCAGGAAGCCCTGCTTGTCCCCATCGCAGCTGGCTATCCACACTCAGTTGGAAAAGCTGGAGCTGTCTGATATTATTTACATCATAAAAAGTAGGGCAACAATAGAAGGGAAAGTTTATGTCAAAGAGAGCAAAGTAGTGTTGATTCATGTTCAGTCTTATCAGGCTTGGTGCTGTTGATTAATGTTCAGTCTCATCAGGCTTGGTGCATACATCTAAGGAGCACCACAGAGAACAGCCCTTGGGGGGCTCATTGTGTGGGAGGCAAAACACAGCACGCTGCAGGGCAGGGGCTGCGAACGCTGCAAAGGGGCTGCCCGAGCAGCTCTACGCCACACAGAGCACAGCTGTGGGCTGCTCTCCAACACAAGTGAGATTTTCAGATGCCTTCATCTGGCCTATATTCAGATGTCCTCTAATTGCCCTCCCCACATGGCATATACCCTACAACACACCCTTACTTCTTAGCTTATTCTTGTTAGCAGTGTTGACCCACTCCTTAAGTTGCCCATTTCTTCCTCTGAAGGGTGCTCTGCCATATCCCCTGTGTCACAGCATGGTGCAACTCCTCCTCCTCACCCTACTGCTCTTCTGTATACGTCTCCACACAAGAAGAAACACCTCAGCTTCACTCCCACATCCTTGCCCCTGCAGTGGAAGTGACAGGATGACGAGGTAGTGTCAATGGGCTGGCCAAGGGCTGCACAGGGGAGTGAGAAAAACAGATCATCAGGTGCAGAGTGCTGTGGAACAGGGAAAAAAAGGAGGCTAAAAGGGGTAAGCAAGAGGCAAGAAGATGGAAGAAGAAAAGGAGGACCTTTGAGTGTCATAAGCTCCTTAAAAAGAAGAGTTAGTTCAGAATTTGTCCCCAACCTAAAGTATGGGGAGTCGTACAGATACTGCAAGGCTAATACATGGATCTAGAGCAGCACTGATGATGTTCAACTGCTTATTAAGGAAAAGCCTTGACCCAAAAAAGAGCATTTTTTGCAAACATATACTTAAGTGCATGACAGAAGAACACTATGCAGGTCTGCAAAATCATTACAGTTCTGGACAAAAAAAAAAAAAAAAAAAGAGAAAAGGATAGTAAAGGTTTGCTTTCACCTAAGGGGAACACCATCAGTAATTTGCAGCCATTTATTATGTACTTTGAGTTTATTGAGTTTGAGTTTATCAAAGCATATGAAATGTTTTCTTGAAAGATCTCCTTATCTGACAAAAATATTTATTAAGTAATTATAACTTACCACTCCTTACTTCTGATTTAAATACAAAGGAGTCTCTTGCACTGGTGCTGACCAGGTCTACAGGAGGAGGATTTTGTTTTGTAATATTATATCTTCATTAGTGTTAGATTTGTGAGGACCATATTCTGTTCTTGCTTTGTATCTGCTTATTCTTTGTGCTTACTCACAAGAACGCACATGGAAGCAGTGTCTGGCAAACAGCCCATGCCGCACAATCCAATATGACAGAAGGGACCTGATTCACAATGTATATAAGCAGAAGCTTAAGTCCATGTTTACATGAACTTAGTACATGTAAAGGTCACTGTAATTTTTCCAGTTCTCATTTCTATTCTGAGTTTTATGCTGGAATATGTTACAGACTAAAGGGGATTTTGTGCTCAAGCACAACCTTCTTTAAGGGATTTCACAAAGTAGAAAGTTTATCTGTTGTCTGGAAGGGACTATTTGACCTTTTAATCAACATTTTCAATAAAAACTATGGAATGTTAGCAATTGCCTTTTCACTCATGTATTCTCTGAAATACAAACTCCAGCTTATATTACTGGTACTTATATTACTCCAGCTTATACTGGAGGTTAAATAAGAAGCAAGAATAAAAACATGATTAACCAATTGTGTTTCCAAGAAATTTTCATAATGTCAGTCACATTTTGTAAGGAAGTAATAAGTATGTGACTGTAATTTTTATATACATTCTGCAAGAAAACCTCAATCACTATAATGTTTGACCTGATTATGTAATTTGATAAGGTTTTAAGCATATAGAATACAGAGAAGCTGCAAACATTACAGATCTTGCTTTACCGAAGTGTCTTGTAACTTGTTCAAATTCCAAATAATGGGATAAGGGAAATAGAAAAGAACCCTACTGCTTAATTCACCCTACATGTTTTGTTCCTAATATGCATCACTGTTTTCATGGAATTATATGGATGATTAAAAATCAGGATTCATGGGCAATTAAGATATAGAAATCTTAAGGCAAATGAAGTGTCAGCTCTAAAATACATCCTTTCATATTTATGTCAACATTCCTGGTTTTGATCCTGCTTAATTTAAAAAAAAAAAAGTTGGTTTCAAGGGTTTCAAGTTTCAAAGACAGGTTTCAAAAGAATTTTTGCTTTTCTAAAACACAAATTGAAGCTACAGTTTTTCAAGTCAAGTTGTATATCCATCTTCAATGCACTTATTTACTTTTCATTTACACTGATAGGAATTCCACATAGGAAACCAAGAGGAAAAAATTCCTGACACGGGGGAGGGAAGGTATGGATTGCCTCTTTTTTTTATCTTTGCTCCAGACTCCAACAACACAGAGACAAACTGGGCCTGAAGGTAATGCAAAGCTTATTTCCCTATTTACTGCCTAAGCCTTCTTGCAGCCTGCCTCAAGAAAAGCCATATGACAGAAAAGCTCATAGAATAGTTAGGTTTTTCTTAAAATAAGACCTCTAAGTTCATCAAGTCTAACCATCAATCCAGCACGACCACCATATTCACCACTAAAATGTGTCCTAAACATTTCCAGTAATGGTGACTCCAACCACTTTCCTGGGCAGCTTGTTCCAATGCTTTACAACCCTTTCAGTGAAGAAATTTTTCATAATGTCTAATATAAACCTTCTCTAGTGCAACTTAAGGCCATTTTCTCTTGTTCTAACATTTCTTACTTGGGAGAAAAAACTGAACCCCACTCATCTATAGTGTCCTTTCAGGCACTTGTAGACTGATAAGGTCCTTCCTGAGGCTCCTTTTCTCCAGGCTAAACACCCCCAGCTCCCTTGGCCACTCCTCACAGGAGTTGTCCTCCAGACCCTTCACCACCTCCTTTGCCCATCTCTGGACCCACTCCAACACCAGAATGACCTTCCTGTAGTGAAGAGCCCAAAACTGGACATAGGATTTGAGGTGTGGCCTCACCAGTGCCCAGTACAGGGGGACAATCCCTGCCCTGGTGCTGCTGGCCACACTATTGCTGGTACAGGTCAGGATGCCACTGGCCTTCTTGGCCACCTGGGCACAGCTGACTCATGTTCAGCTGCTGTCACCAGCACCCCCAGGTCCTTTCCAGCCACTCTGCCCCAGCCTGTGGCAGTGCCTGGGGTTGTTGTGACCCAAGGGCAGGACCCAGCACTGGGCCTTGTTGAACCTCACACCATTGGCCTCAGCCCATGATCCAGCCTGTCCAGATCCCTCTGCAGAGCCCTCCTGCCCTCCAGCAGATCAGCACTCCCACCCAGCTTGGTGTCACCTCTGAACTGACTGAGGGGGCACTCGATCCCCTTCTCCAGGTCATCAAAATCAACAAAGATACTAAACAGGGCTGATGTAAGTATTGAGACCTTCGTAAAATACTCCTTATAGAAACAGATCTTTGGGATCACAGCTGCTAGCATCCACAATTCCCTTTCAGAGCTTTGCATCTCAGTCCATCTCAGTGCATCTCAGTTCACATGGTAAAAGGACCAAAGCAAAGTACCTGGACAGACTGAGAAGTTAACAGGTGCCTGTAGGGAGGAAATGACATAAAAATATCCTTAGAATATATATCTTAAATAAGTCTTTAGAATGAAAAATGTAATGTAGCAATTAAAAAAAATTGCTTCTGTTAAGATTCCCAGTGATATGTTTTTCTGAGGAAAAAAGTAGGTATGTATTTCTTCTCCCATGTTCCTCATAAAATGGAGCAGAATGATCTCAGATCTGTGGCATAAATTTTTATAATGGCACTTTCTTCCACAAATTTCATGTGAATCTGAAATTGTGGATCTGGGAAGGTAAAAGGAAAAATGAAGCTTTACCCTTACTCTGGTCCTTATGCATAGAAGACCTGAATAAGGGTGGTCAGTGCAGGGTTTTTTTTTAGTCAGTGTGTGGTTTTTTTTCCTTTTGGAAAAATAGAGGAGAGTTTATCAAAGGATGGAAACTTGACTTAGCATTCAGATGTGCTGTGGCACGTCTGAACAAGCTGTGGAATAAACAGCTGGCAACTTGATGCCTCTAAAGGTCTGCAGTTAAAACCACACTGATCAGGTTATTATTATAACCTGGTCAAAACCGGTAACATACGATCAGAGCTCCTTGTTTTTAGTGCCAAATTGCTGATGGCTGCTTGTCGTAGTTGATTGAGAACCACAATTGGTTTTTTTTTTTTTTTGCTCCCATGAGAAGCCACAACTCTGTGTGCAGTGTCAGGGCCGGAGGGTGAGGGTTCAGCCAGACAGTACCAAAAGCATTTCAAGAGGACTACGGCTGCAGCATTTCCCCACAGGATCACAGGTACTGGCCACCCGTGTCCCTTCCCAAGAGGCTGACCCCCACCTGGATACAACCTGAAAGGACCATGTTCTCAACAAGGACATAATTCTCAATTAAAGAACGACATTGAGGTGCTGGAGCAAGACCACAGAAGGGCAACAGAGCTGTGAAAGGCTCTGGAGCACAAGTCCTGTGGGGAAGAGCTGAGACAGCTGAGTTTGTTTAGCCTGGTGAAAAGGAGGCGCCTCGGGCAGACATTACCGCTTTCTACAGCTCCTTGAAAGGAGGCTGTAGCCGGGCAGGGGCTGTCCTTCTGGTAAGGTACGTAGGTGGTATGAAGACACAGTGTTAAGCTGTGCCAAGGGAGCTTTGAGCTGGACAACAGGAAGAACTTCCTCACAGAAAGGGTGATTAGACACTGGAATGGGCTGCCCAAGGCGGTGGTGGAGTCACCATCCCTAGAGGTGTTCAAGGAAAATCCGGATGTGCCACTTGGTGCCATGGTCTGGTTGACATGGTGTTCGGCCACAAGTTAGTCGCGATGATCTCAGAGGCCTTATCCAACCCAATTGATTCGGTGACTCTGTGACTTCCCGAGCGCGGGCAGCGGCTCGCGGGAGCAACAGGGCCTGCGCCCGTGTCCCTCCCGGCGCTGCTCCCGGTGCCGCTCC